>PVKP010019903.1:0-41601 GCA_004027715.1 Plecturocebus donacophilus | reverse complement strand
TTTTTAATACCCATTTTTAGACTGTATTCTAGCCTGGGCAATAAAACAAGAATCTCATTCTCTCTCCCTCTTTCTCTTCCTCTTTCTTTCTCTCTTTCATTCTTTTTTTTTTCTTTCTTTCTTTTGCTGTTTCTTTCTCTCTCCTTTTCTAAAATCTCTTCCTTTCTTTCTTTCATTTTTTTTCTTCCTTTTGCTGTTTCTTTCTTTCTCCTTTTCTTTTTCTAAAATCTCTTCCTCTTTCTTTCTCTCTTTTATAAAAAAAAAAAAAAACCTTGAAATAATAATATTCTTACATTTCTTTCCTCTACTTCCATGTGACTTTGCACTCACTAGATTACAGCATCCACGTTGCCTTGAAAAGAAGTAGGATTTTTTTTTAGAGTTGAAATGAAAAGTGGAAGAAAGAGTAAATGTTTCTTTTTTTTTCTTTTGCTACCCAAACAGGAACAGTACAACATGAGAAAGTAGAATTAATGCACAGAAATTAAACTAATGTCTTTGCAACATCACTTGAGCAGCCTGACCAAGTCACTCATGCCCAGTGGTCCCATTAATTGCTCTTCTCCCATCAATGAGTTTTGGAACTTCCATCAACAGCTGCCTATGCATTACTCATGGATCAGAGAGCAGAAAGACACCAGACCTTGCCAGATCCTGCCCAGACAGCTACACAGGGAACCCTCCATTGACCATGGCCCAGAACATATGCAAGCTCCTTCCCATATGAGAGGGAGGGGCATAGAGTTACGAATCTAGTGACTGAGAAGGAAATCTCCTCACCAGTGCTTTGGTGAGAATAGAAAATGGAGCCCACTCCTAACACCAGGAAGTGCCCAATTGAAGTTTAACTGAAGACAAAAAAAAAAAAAAAAAAAATTTTGTGCCCAAATGTCTCTGCCTTTTGAAATTATCATGTAAATTCACTGACAATTATCTTAGATTTATGGGGAGACATTAGTATTTTAACCGTTATTCACCTCTTTTTTAAGGTGATCTTTAGGAGACCCTAAATTATGTTCCAATTCCTCTGCAAGGCTCCCTCCTAGAAGTTTAGACAATAAACTTATGCACACATGGATTGCAATATCAGTGCCCTGGTTATGTTGAAGTACAGAGAATTTGTAGGAAAACAGGCAGAAGTGTGCATATTTTTGCTATTCTTTGCTTCACCTATCCACAGAGGTGGATCAAGATACCTGGGAAGTGGAATCTGTGAGCTAGGAAATAGAGAAGAGGCTGTTACTAGGCTGGGAAGTGCCTCCCTCATTTACAATTAGCCAGAGACAGTGAACTTGGCTGTGCAGGTAAGCTTGTGTCCTGGAATATACCGAAATATACCTTGGCCTTTACACAGACTTGATTCTTCAAGCCATTGTTCTGAAGATCCAGATCCCAGCTGGCACGAATCCATCCCCCTTTCCATCTTGCCATCTTCAGCCCTCTGAGTGAAGCTGAGCTTCTCACCTCCATAGAGAACCTCAAAAGGTGTTCTGATTTCACCTTTTCCATGTGTGCATCAGGCATTTTTCTCCGAAAGATAAGAATCATTTGTGCTGACATCCTCACTTGTTCATTTCCACCTTCTCTTCTGACTTAGTAAGGATCTCTGCTAGTTGAATTTCCTTTTTTTTTTTCTCCCAGAAGTTATGGAAGAATGCCCATTAGCCATTTCATCATATTAGTTCTACAACCAGAATTAATTTTCCAGAACTGTGCAGCATATCACCATAATGACTGACTGTTACCAGTTGTATTAAAAATATTGCCTTTCTATTGTTTCTGAATTTTAAAATTCAATAAAAAAGTAATAAACTTCTGCTCACAAAACTGCTTGGAAAAACCCATGCTGTTTAACATGCAACTTCACCATCTTCAGTTGAGTGGTTTCTTTGCCGAAACCCTGGTGACCAAGCATCTGTGTGGCAGGTTGTCATCAATTGTACAACTAGTGGCCCTAACTGGAAACTTGGAAAATTCCCACTCCTAAACATTCTGGCACATGGAGAGATTCTTTGCAAGATGTGCTAGAATGAAGATTCATCAATGAATGGAAAACACCAGCAGCTCTCACAGTTTACAACAGGCACAGGCCCAGTGGGGTGCTGGAGGTGGCTGGAATTGGCTTGAGAGAGTGGACCAAGGGCATCTCTTCTGGGCTTTTCATTCAGTGTTGTGTCATGCGCAGTGTGATGTTGGCCATGGTTGGAGTCTATAAACAGAAATTATCAAACATGACAAATAAGGGCTTACTTGCACTCCTGTCCCTCTTCAGAAAAGCTGGGTTGTCAGTTTACCCTGGACATAATGCAGTTGGTTACCTGGGCCATGACCAGGGTCTGAGTATTTGGTTCCCCTGCAAGATTCCTGTCTTAAAATCCTAATCCCCATGTGACGCTGTCAGGAGGCAGGGTCTTTGGGGGATGATGAGGTCATGGAGTGGAACTCTCATAAATGGGATTAGTTCACTTAGAAGGAGACCCCAGACAGCTGCCTCTCCCCTCCACCAGTCACGGTGGGCAGGAGATCAGAGTGAGTGAAGTAGACGCTGTCTGAGGGCGAGCCGTGCCACTGCCCAAAGGTCCTGCTGCCTGGACACCTGGCCACCAGTGGCCTCATATTTGGTGGACATAGGGAGAGGGCTCTAAGAATTTCAGGCTGAGATGACAACAGAAACAGAAACCGCCTGTTGTACGAGCAAAAGAAAACAACAGTTGCAGCCAGGAGTTTGGTCCAGGTCTGAGTTCTGCCATCCCTGCCTGGGCTGTGTGCATCTCATTGCTTGGATCTCATGTAAGGCAACAGAGAGAGACAGACACACAAAAGCCATGTCACCATGGCAATAATCATCAACACGAAGAGCAAACACTGGTATCACATCTGACATGACTCTGCAGCCTTGGCCCACTCCCGGCGTTTCATCGAAAGTTGTGCCCTTTGGATTGAGCATTTCCAGCTAGCTCTGCAGGCTGTCTATTACACCTCTGTTTCTGTTCCTTCTCCACAGTTAGAGTTACATATTCAGGGATCCAAAAGTTATAACACTTTTTATCAGCCTTCAGAGGGCTTTCAGTCTCCATGGGAAACTGATTTTTTTTTTTCTTTTTTTTTTTTTTTTTTTTGATAGTAGAGAGCATAGCTGGGCTAAGATTTAAATAACTGAAACAAGTCATAAGATGTTGGGTTTCCTGAAAGAGAACTTAGGCAATGCCATTCTGGACACAGGAACGGGCACAGATTTCATGACGAACACATGAAAAGCAATAGCAACAAAAGCAAAAATTGTCACATAGGATCCAATTAAACTTAAGCGCTTCTGTACAGCAAAATAAACTATCAGCAGGGAAAACAGGTAACCTATGGAATGGGAGCAAATATTTGCAAACTACGTATCTGGCAAAGGTCTAATAGCCAGCATTGATAGGGAACTTAAGAAAAAACCCAAACAACTCCATGAAAAAGCGGGCAAAGGATATGAACATACACTTTTCAAAACAAGATGTACATGTGGCTAACAAGTACATTTTTAAAAGTTCAATATCACTGATCATTAGCGAAATGCAAATTGAAACCACGATGAGATACCATCTCACTCCAGTCAGAATAGCTATTACTAAAAAGTCAAAAAATAACATGCTGGTGATGTTGCAGAGGAAAGGGAACACTTATACACTGTTGATAAGAGTGTAAATTAGCTCAACCATGTGGAAAGCAGTATGCTGATTCCTTAAAGTGCTAAAGGCAGAATTACCATCCAACCCAGCAATGCCATTACTGGGTACATACCCAGAGGAATATAAATTGTTCTACCATAAAGACGCATGCAAGTGTATGTTCACTACAGTCCTATTCACAATAGCAAAGACAAGGAATTAATCTAACGCCCATCAGTGATAGACTGGATAAAGAAAATGTGGTACATATATACCACGAAATACTATGCAGCCATAAAAAAGAACGAGATCCTGTCTTCTGCAGGAACACAGATGGAACTAGGCTATTATCCTAGTATCCTAAATTATGAGAAAACATGGACACATAGAGGAGAACAACACACACTGGGGCCTAGTTGAGGCTGGAGGGTGGGAGGAGGGAAGAGGATCAGAAAGAATATCTGTTGGGTACTATGCCAGTACCTGGGTGATTAAATAATCTGTACAACAAACCCCTAAAACATGAGTTTACCTATATAACAAAACTGCTCATGTACCCCTGAACCTATTAAAAGATGCTGGGTTTCTAAAGTTACCAGGAAGTCAGGAGGAAGAGAGAACTCTTGAGATAGGCCTGGTCAGTGAGGAGCTTCACGGGGATAGTGGAGGGACAGGGAGCAGCAGAGTTTGGGTAGAAGAACCAGAAGTCCAGCCCTGGACCCACCTGTGCCTTCCTGTGTGTGCCTAACCCAGCTTTCAGGTGAGAGCTGGGGTTCAGGAGGCTATATACTTGCTTGCAGTTGCACATCCAGGAATCCAGATGATGGTCCCAAGTCTGCTGTGCCCCAACCCTGCTCTATTGCTAGGACAGCCAATCTCCACTTAGGGACTGTAGCCAACCAACTGGCATTTACCAGTCTCAGCTGAGAGGGGTCCGGAGCCCAGAGGAGCTGTGGCACACCAGGTCTGGGCTGCCTGCTGGCTGCGGTCAGGATGAATCCTGTTGTAGATTGGTTCTTTTTGCCAACCAGAGACCTTCAAACGTCAATGGCCACGCCGTCTCCAGATTGGTTCTTTTTGTCAACTAGAGACCTTCAAATGTCAATGGCCACACCGTCTCCATGTTGGCCTTCCCATTCTGACACCACACAAAAGGAGTGTGGTGCCTGAGTGAACAGCCTCAAAATTCTATTCTAACACCTTATTTAAAAGATAGACCCAGGACTGAGAGATCTGAAATAAATAAGCACACCGGCTTGCCTGAACTGACTACTGCCTTTGGTCTCACCATAACTGCCTGCTGACCTCTGACTCTCACAGCCAGTACAACCTTCCAGCACCTTCCAGGGTTGGTTTCTGTAAGGGGATTGGTTTTGCTCCCAGTCCCACTAAACATTCTGGAGGTAATTACAGCAGTCATGGTCCCATTTTCTCACTGTGTATTTGCCACCCTGGTTCTGTTCAGATGGCAATTTCCTGAAAACCAGGAACCTCCTCCTTGTACCCATGGCACCGTCGCAGTGCCTGACTGCTGCATTAGCTCTAAGACACTGCTCCGTTGCCCTTCCAGTTCCACATCAGGTGGTACGGTTTTGTTTTGGTGGCTTGGTTCATTTTTACTTACTGCAGTATGATCACTGCATAGAAAGCAGAAGTGGTCTTTCCATGTTGTGTAAAGACCACATTAAACATATGCCACATGTTTCAGAGTGGCAGGAACAGGAACAAGAAAGGGATTCCCCTGTGCCCGAAGGTAACCAAGTCTACACTGTCCTGAGAGTCAGGGACTACACCAGTCTGTGCAGCATTTGGGAAGGTCAGAGATGACTGTGCAGTGTGCATTCGAGAAGTGTGGGGCCCCTGTGCTTACCACCACCCTAATTCCCTATGAGGCGGGGGCACCTGGAGCACTGTGACCAGCACTGTCCCAGGTTCCTGCCAGGATGAGCTCTGGCTCTGGACAGTGTCCGCAACAACGGGCTTAAATTTCGTCAACTCCCTAGATACTGTCAGGTTCGACTTACTTTAAAGAAAATTTTAAAACATGACTTTTCAATAAATTGATTGCCAAAAGATCTCTGTGGTTAAGGAGGCACCTCCCTCGTGGTCACTACTTCCTCCTACCAAATGGGCAACTCCTTCCACCTGGGCAACTTCTTCCACCTGGGCAACTGCTCCACAGTCTTCAGCTGCACCACGTGTTTAGAAAAGCATTTCTCCCTGCCCCTCTGGGGTTTTTTCCCTCCCTCCTCCAGTGGTGAAATTCCAGAGGGCATTGAGTGGTTTACTCTTCACAAGCACAGAGCTAAGCCCAGTCCTGGTACAAAGCACACAGAAAGGTAAGACCCAAGACCATGAATATGCTGACCTCGGTTGGACAGAGCTGCTTCGTGGGCTCCTGCTGTTACGCGGTGGGTTCCTGATGTTGTTTTGCAGGTTTCTGTTGTTATTCTGTGAGTACCTGCTATTACTCTGAGGAATTGTGCTGTTACTCTGTGGGCTCTGCTATTTCTCTGTACATTCTGCTGTTAAACTGTGAGCTTTGCTGTTACTCTGAGGGTCCTGTTTTGACTCTGTGGGTTCCTGCTGTTACTCTGTGGATTTCTAGGTGGTTACTCTGAATTGCTGCTCTTATTCTGTGGACTTCTTTTTTTGCTTTGTGAGTTTCTGCAATTAGTTTACCTCTTCACCATCCAGCCAGGAATTCTTTCACTAGGAATTGTGTGGATGCTGGCCAGTTGAGCTAAATTTAATATTACTATGTCCCCTATTGTGGTGGTGGGGTCTTGGCTTGTCAATTTATACCATTACTCCATATGCAGTTAACCCTGATTCATCTGTGAAAGAAAAATAAAATCTCAGGCCTCCAAACTTACTATGCCAATGGGAAAAGTTAATATTGGCAAAACACACACAGTGCCTTCCTTTTGTTCCCCAAAGCTTACTTTATGTGAAATGTAGATCTACTGAGTTAGATGCATAACTAACTTCCCTCGCATGCCTCTCTTTTCACATGTGAAACATAGATTTGCTGTACTCTAACTAGAGCCTCACAAGAACGTGACCACAAGCCTCACAGCCTACTGTCCCCTCTTCCCTTCCTGCCGGCACTTTTCTCTTTAAATACTGAAGTCCTAGAAACCCTCTGTGGAAAAAAGCAAAAGCCATAAACCCTACTGTAACCGGTGTTTCTTTTTCACCAGGCACATCTACAATTTTGGCAAAATAAAGCCTCTGATCTGCCTCAGACACTTTTTTGGTTTACACAACAATCCCAATCATAGGAATTCATTTGCAAATATACCTCCACAAATTAAAACAAACGAAACCACAGAGCTACTGGGCATTATTTATAATGGCCAACTACTGCAAACCATCTAAAGCCCATCACAGACATCAGAGACGTTCGAATAAATTGAAAAATTTATTATATGGAATACTCTGCAACCCTGAAAGAAATGAAGGAAGGGAATAGAGAGGGAAAGGAAGAAAAGGAGGGAGGGAGGGACAGACAGGTGTTTAAATTGGGGATGTCCGAGCAATACTGCCTACCTCCTTACCTTCAGATTATTTAAAAGCATGTGGTCAAGAAACCCTATCATAATACGCACATCAGAAATAACTTCTAAAATTACTTTTCCAAAATATGAATCCATACACTTCCTGCCATGTGCTCCGAATGTAGATGCACACATTTTAACAAGAAAACACTAATATTTGCTTGCTAGACGCCATACGCTATTTTAAATGTTTTGCACACGCTAACTCCTTTCTCCTTATAGAAATCCTGTAAAGTGCACCGCCACCTCCATGGTTCTAGGAGGACACTGAGGCAGGGGCTGCGGCTCCCGGACCCACCTGGCTTTCTCGGTCACGCCTGCCACCTGCTGTCCCACATTCTTTTTTCCTAATGGGAAACAACTATTCGCGCTGCTCCTCCAGAGAATTTCAACCTTCTAGAAAGATCTGACAAGATTCGAAACTGTTTATAAAGAGAAGGTGCTTGTGCCTAAGTTCTGAGTGTGAGCGCCCGTGATGCCCGGGAGTGCAGGCACCCTGGGTTTGGCGCCCAGCCGCGTCACATCACGATCGCAGAGCGGAAATGCGCGGAGGGGCGGCCCAGGCTCCCGAGACCCCGGCGGCGCGGGCTCGCGCATGCTCTCACGGGCACGCCCTTCTCGGGGACGCGCGTCTTCAGGACACGCGAATGCCTCAAGGCCCTGGCCGGCTTACTCCAGTGAAGAGCTGGACCGACGTCGTCACCCGCCTCGCAGGCCTAAGTCTCGGGGCCTCATCTGCATCTCCGGGCGATGACAAAGGTCGCGGGCGCCGACCCTGCCCATCCCCGCCCACCGGAGCCTCGCCCCGTGCCTCCACGCCCCACACCTGGCACTTCGGACTTTCGCGGACGGAGGGGCTCTGCCTACTTCGCAGGCGCACGCTGCGGATGTCAGGACGCCGCCGCAACACCGCCACGCGGATCCACGCTGGCCAATCAGCGCGGCCAGGGGCGGGGCTTCCCTGTAGCGCGCCGGGAGGCGGTGGCCGACTTCCGGCAATAACCGCCGCGTAACCGTCAGGTGCGGGCCCAGGCCAACGGCGCGTCAGGTGGTAACAGGGGGCCGCAGCGGCGTCAGGTGGTAACTGGGGGCCGCGGCCGCGTCAGGTGGTAACTGGGGGCCGCGGGCGCGTCAGGTGAAGACGGGGGCCGCAGGCACGCTAGGTAGGTACAGGCTGCCGCGGGCGCGTCAGGTGGGGACGGGGTCGGCGGGAGCGTTAGGTGAAGACTGGGGGCCGCGGGCACGTCTGGTGAGGACTGCCAGCCCTGGGCGCGTCAGGCGGGGACGGGGGTCCGCGGGCGCGTCAGGTGGGGTCTAGGGGTGCTGCAGGCGGGCACAGAGGGTCTGGGAGCCGCGGGCGAGTCAGGTGGGCACGGGGGCCGCCCATGGGTGCACCGCGTCTCCTCAGGCGCCGCCTCGGCCCACCTTCTGCGACTCTTCCCGCCCCGACCTTCCTGGGCTCTCCCGGCAGGCCCGAGCTCCTGTCCGCCTCGCTGGGCAAGGTGTTCGGGGACTCCTCCTGCCCGCGTTTGCCCTTTGGCCCGGCCCTTGCGTCTTCGCCGGTGGAAACCTGCCCGGGTGTGACTCCGCATTTCTCCAGGCCTCTCTGCTCCATCTGCTGGTTACCTTAACTTACTCTTCTCCCTACTCCTGGTCTGTGGCTGGCTCTGACTCTGGCTTCTCCTTCCCATGCTTATTTTTCTTGCAGCAGACACTTAGGAATTTTGCATCCTTCTCTCACAGTGAACTCAATTTGACCTTTTTCTCAGATTCCATCTCTATCCTTGGGCCTGTTCAAACTCATTTTGAAAATTAAAGAATCTGGAGAACCATTTCTTCCCTTATAAAGCTGTCTCTTGCCGCCTCCAAATCCTTACCATCAGGCCCTAATCAGAAAAGACGTTTACTCTTTCATATTCTGTTTTTTCCTCATCTTTACATGTTTTTCTTTTCCATGAGGAACCTGATTATCTCAGTCCTTCTTAGAGTAAATCTTATTTCTGACTCTTGGCCCTCAGTTTGCCATTTTTTGATGTCCTTCCTGGATCAAATTTGTCCACACTTAGAAGCAAAACACATAGTGAAACACGTGGTTTTTTAAAATGGATTGGAGTTTTCTTACCTGTCTTGTTTTCCTTGTCCTAGTGCCTTTATATTTAGATCCATCGTTACTTGAGACCATATTAGTCATATGTAATAGACGATAAAAATAAAAAAAAGTTATAATGGCATCTGTTTTAATAGGGTTTTCAAGAACTGTTATTATAAATATATAGTGGTTAGGCGCATGAATCCTGGAGTGAGACTCCATCATTTTGAATCCCAGCTCCACTAAACTCTTTGCCTCAGTGTCTTCATCTATAAAATAGATAATTAAACTTATAAACAAGAATGTTTTCTACCTTTGAGGACACTGTGCAGATTAAATGAGACAATACACATAGATTGTTTAGAGTAATGCCTAGACTATAGTAAGCTCTAATAAATGTTTACCATTATCATTGTTAAGAAAGAATATCCTTGTTCAAGGAAAGACCTTTTTTTGTTCTGATTCTCTCATGCCAAAAGTTTCCACCAGCAAATGAACTTTATGAAATCCTTTTCTACTGAAGTACCCCACCCACGTGTCCTACCATTTGAAATGGAAATTAAGGGAAAAATTTAAATAGTTCATCATTGTAGGCTCTCTGAAATAAGTTGGCATAAAACCTGCTTAAAATTTGCGGATTATACAAGTTATACCTTTTGAGTGCTTGCTCTTAAAAATTTACTAATTTTCACGAGTAATTTCTATTTTTTTTGTATTTGCAAATTCCCAAAACAAAGGTAATTTTAACTAAAATAAGTGTATACAACTCTAGCAATTCAAGTTTTTTTTAGCTGAACAAGTAAATTCCCATTAAAAGCAGTGAGTCTTCATCATTCTATACAACTTTAGTAATATTGTTCAGTGATCTACAAACTCGGATGCCTCAGATTGGGAGTATTTTTGAAAACTTGAGATCCAGACCCCAGACCTTTTAAATTGCAACTTGTCTTTCTTTTGTTAGTATTTTAAAATAAATATTAATCCAGAGTTTGTGCTTTAGTTCATGAAATGTATAGATTATGCTTTAAGATAAAACTTCATTGTGATCCAAATAGCATACCATGACAAATCTGTGAAGTACACACATCTTCAGAGAAACAAATCTTTTCCTCTGTGCTGAAAATAAAACCCTTGGGCGTGGACTATTTTTTATTTCCATGGTTCATTAGCTGCATCTCATTCCTTTCAACTCTTACAAAATCAAAGTTAGCAGCTAAGAAATTCAGACCAAACTATTCATTTCTCAATGAGTTACTAAAAGGACTTATCAGTAGAGTTTAGGTAGTTGTAAAACAATTGGTTATATTAATGGAAACACCAGGCAGGCTCTTTATGTAAATGTTAAGGGGATAGTTTGTGTAACTAGAAGATAAGTATTAAATGATGAGTGGGCTTAGTGTCTAAATAGATAAGTACAATGTTTGTGTCTCATCAGGTTTTAAAATATTTTGTTAGCTCAGGATACCGAGGTGTACATTAGACAGTCATCTAGTTAAGGTTCTGTTGGCAAAATGTTTGTTGCCTAGTTGTTTTTTTCTGTCTCCATGTTTTTCATTTGATCTATCCTACAAGCCCTAGAAAATTATTATTCCAAAACAACACTGCTCACACTGATCTATTGCTGAAAAACTTTTAATTACTTACAGAATAAAGCCTAAATGCCTTTGATATTCTTCTATGATCTGGCTTCTAGTTACTTTTCCAGTTTATGTACCAATCCTCCCTTAAACTGTCTCCATTTTATCCAACCTTTTCCGCTTATTTTTCTCAAATTGTCACATACTTTTTGACCTTTATACTTATTCACCCTCCATTCCCGTGATTGATATTTTTTGACCATGCCTCTCCATTCATTTAAGATCTAACCATGCATTAAGACCAAGATCAAGTTTCTCCTCAGAGCTTTCCCAGCTGATTTGTTTTCTGCTCAAATTTATGTTAGTCTCTCTTTACAAGTTACAAAACTGTATATATGTATATATACACACGCACATATCTACACGTGACACAGTTTATTATATATGTATAGAATTTGTGTATGTGTGTTGCTATTGTTCTTTTTTAGTTCCTTAGCTAAATCACACACTCTTGACGGCAGGAACACCTAAAATAATGACATTTAGTTGGTGCTCAAATGTTTATCATTGAACTAATCCTTTATTTGGTTTGTTAGCAACATTTTTCAGGATTATCCACTTGATCTTTTTTAAATCATAGATTTCTGAATTCACAGTTTCAGGTTGATATTGAGAGATAATTTGACAGTTATCAGAGATGTTCCTAGCAGCGATTTTTCAGTTGTATATGTTTTATGAGACTCAAGGTGCCACTTCAGACTGTCATCTGCTACTTCATGGTCTCTGCCGCCTGTGGTGGGAATGTTCTTGAAGATCATAAAATCAGCTGTATGCTGTTAGAGACAGTCTTAGATAACTCTAGATTTACTGAACATGGACAGTGAGTTTTGCATTTTAGGATGTTCAGTGGTTGTGAAGCAGATGTATGAGACAAGGTTTGTCAAAATCGTGCTGAAATTTAAGGAATATTTCAAGTATTTTCTAAAGGAAGAATTTAATTATTATGTGACTGAAAAAGATATGTTCTGACTATAAGCCAGTTTAGCAGGGTTTTCAGATTCTCTTTATGTAAAGATTACTTCATTATAAATTTCCTGCACCATCAGGAATTAAGCATTTGTGGTTGATCCAGGAATATTGTTGAAGTCAATGTAATTTCCTTACCTTTTTTTTTTTTGTCTCTTCTAGGATTGTGTAAGTGCCCATTTAATAGCTTGATTTTTGTTAATTATACTAAATATCATTGGGAGTTGGTATTTGGAGATGTTCATCTCTCATTTATTCTCCATGATGTAAATATTTACATTATTCTCTGTGATGAAAATATTCTACATTATGAAATATCCTTAAGTCTGTTTTGGACATGAAATTAGAGTAACATTATAGAAACGACTTTTGCTTGAGTAATTCAGCTACCTTTCTGTAGCTAAATTCAATGTATATTTTCAACTCTTGCCATGTTTGACTTTTTTATAACATTTTCATCTTTGTTGATTATTTCTTTATTGAAATACATGTTTCTCCTGACTACCTACTTCTCCCTCTACCTCTCTGGCTCTTCCCTTTTGGTTTTCCTTCTTGGTTCATCTTCATCTGCTGGTCCCTTAAATGGTGATGTTTCTTACGGTTATTTTCTTGGCTCTTTTGATTTCCCTCTCTACATATTCTGTTATATTATTTGTGTGGTTTTGATTAGTGTCTAAATGCTCATGATTTTTCTCTATTTCTCTCCAGCCTAACTCTGTTCTGAACCATGCATCTATATATTTATTTATTCATTCAATAAATATTTACTGAGCTCCTGTTGTATTCCTGGCATTGTTCAAGGTAATAGAATACAGAGCTGAACAAGGCATAGCATTCTCTTGGAGGAAAACATGAACACACTGATCATTTCAACAGCCCTTACAGCTATGAAGGTACTAGATAATGGCACAGACTGGTAGGGGTGGAGTTGAGCAGCAGAAGGGCACTGTTTGAACAGTTACTTACCAGCTGGGATGTGACGTTTTGAATCAGCAATGTGAACATCTGAGGCAGTTCTTAGCTTCATGCATAGTCCCACTGTGCATGAGAATCACCTATGGACCTTTAAAAACTACTTAAACTTACTTTTCACCCCCAGATATTCATATTTAACTGAACTAAGATGAGACTAAGCACTTGCAATTTTAAAGCTTCCTGTGATGTTAATGCACAGCAATAGTTGAAAACCACTGATCAAGAGGAGCAGAAATCAAGTCAGTGGGAAAACTAGCATTCCAGATCTCATCAAATTGTGAACTTTGTGAAGTTAATCATGTAGTTGCATCATTTTTTTAGTCATAATTTTTTACTGGACTCTAGTATTTCAAACTGAACAGGCATGTCCAAAGCTGAAATTAATATCCCTTATCTCTCCTCTTGTAATAAAATCCTGCTGTTCCTTCCATGTGCATTATCCCAGAACCAGGGACTACAAAACAAAATCTAGATAACTTCCTTGATTTCCTCCTCACGTTTCCAGCCAGTCTTCCCGTGCTGTTTGACTCTTTCTCCTAAATGCTTCTGCAGTCTCTGCTTTTTTGTTTCTTTTGCCCCTGTACACCCTCACTCTTTAAAGGCCAACATTCAGAAGCCTCCAGTCCTGACTCCTTTCCTCCAGGTGACCCTCACCCCATCCGTTCTCCCAGTGTGATAAGTAGTTTTTTGTAAACCACAAATCTAACTGAGTCACTTACCAGCTTACATCCCTTTTTTGGCCCCTAATTTCCCTCAGAATAACGTCCAGCTCCTCTGACCTGATCTGGCTTTAAATGACGTCTCCATCCTTAATTCTGGCCCACTCCCTCTCATCTGTTCTAAGCTTCAACCAAATTGAACTACTTAGAGTTGCTGAACATGAATACGTTTTATTTTTGGTTGCTCCTAACTTCCGGCAAAGCGAGAATACTTGTTTGGGATAATATTCCCTATTCCACGCTCCCTGACTCCTGCTTGTTTTTCAGGTATGAGCTTGAATGTCACCTCTGGTAAACCTTTCATGACATATGCAGTACTGGGCCAGCAAAACAACCTGTACTTACTCGACTTTATCACTTCGGTACAACCAAAGTACTATGTTATTGTTGCTATTTATCACTAATGTCCAGCCAGCATTGAAGTAATGAGCAGACATTTAAATGTTAAGAACTTTAATATTTAAAATTAATGAATAGATGTTCTAAGTGAAAAGAAACTTATATGAATTATATATGCTTTTTAACATAAATTAACTTTTTAATAGGAGAACTATGCCATTTTTGGGTCAGGACTGGAGATCTCCTGGATGGAGTTGGATTAAAACAGAAGATGGCTGGAAGAGATGTGAATCCTGTAGTCAGAAACTTGAAAGAGAGAATAACCATTGTAACATCAGTCACAGCATGTAAGTTAACAGCTGAGCAGAACCATGTCATTTGCCAGTTTAGCCTGTATGGCCTTATCTATTTTTCAAGTCCCTGCAAAGCTCCATAACTTTTGAGACTTGCCCACCCAGAAGGCTGGTGTGAAGAGACAATTTATTCATGTGAAAAATGAGGCTAGTAGTTTGCCTAATATCCATACATAGATGCTTTTTTCTTTTTTTTAATTTAAAACATTTAATCCTCACAGTAATCTGAGAGGGAGGTATTATTATTAACCCCACATTATAGCTGAGGAACCTGAAGAAATTAAAATATACAGGTTTGGTGGCATATGTCAGAGATTTAGTGATAGTGGCTTATACAAGACAAATCAGGCTTTCTCCCTTGAAAGCCTGAGTTGGCATGATGACTTTGCTCGTAACATTGTCAAGGGGTCAAGCACAGTCTGTCCTGTTGTTCTGCCATCCTGAGAGTGTAGCCTTATCTGCGTGGCCCAAAAGGGTGTATTAGCTGCCGCATTTGTGCTCCAGGCTGAAGGGTTGGTGGGGTTGGTGAGTCACAACCTGTGCTTCAGTGGCACAGCCCAAAAGTTAACATGCATCACGTTGCCCACACCTTGTTGGCTAGAGCACTAGTGCAAGGGAGGCTGGGGGTTATGGCTCAGCCATGTGTCTAGATAAAAACCAGAGACTGCATGAGCACAGAAGCAGGGAAGGTGGCTATCATATGATGACTGCAGTGTCTACCACAGTGGTGTTTGAGAATTTGGAGGGCTAGGAAGGCCTTGAGGTAGTCTTCTCTGGAATATCATGGGTCTAGTCATTTATTGTATATTATTTTACATTTGTGTAATTATCAAGTGTGTGTTTGATGGACCATATGTTTTTCTGACAGAAGTTTGGTAACTTTAGACCAGAGACTGATTTTTGCAGTCTTTGAAGCAGAAATTAATTTTCTATTTTAGTTATAGTGAGGATAACTCATAATAATTGTTAAACTTGTGTTGTGGCAGTTCTTTGCCACTCTAAGATTTATTTAATGTTGACAGCTTGTAAAACTTATTTAAGGCTTGTAATTACGCTGTTGGTATTACATAATGTTTTACATTTATGAATTTTCTAGTTCATTATTATAATTTTTATAGCAAATTTTTTGCATTTAAAGTTGGTTGGCCATATCTAGAAATGTTAGGTGTCTCACATTTACTCCCAATAGCCACTATTAAATGTGGATTTTAGAATAGGGAAATACGTTAGAGGTTTTAAAAAGCTGTAATACTTGAAGTACGGTGTTACTGCTGCATCTGCAGTAAGGAATTGATGTGAATTTGTTTTTTTTTTCTTAATGTATTCTTTTTCCCATCATCTTAAACACAAATGTCCGAGAATTATTATTTTTTCTCTGCACACATAGAGAATACAGTTGAAATTTTTTTTCTTTGCAAAGGTCCCTGTCTCCCTTTCCCCTTCCCTCAAACTTACCTACACAGCCACCCCTTTGAACCAGTGGCTGCTAATACAGGCATCCCTGCACAAAATGGTTTTATGTCAGCAACGCTGGCTACCCCCTGTGGAGCACAGTGAGAACTAGTCAGCACCATCCTTTACCCCACCTAGTTGCTTTGCAGTACTGGGACCCCCTCCTTCCTACTCTGCCATTTTGTTCATCTTCCTTTGACTTCTGTCTGTTCCTGCCAAAATGCAAATTCAAACCTGTGGTAGAGGCTGTTGGTGACCTGAAACAGCAGCAGATGTTTAATATATCCTTTCTCTGGAAGGAAAAGCCATTAACTTTGAACCTAAAATTGATTTTAAAAAGATGAGACGATATGTAACCACAATTTTAAATCACTATATAAATGGCCTTCTCTTTCTGCCACATGTCTTGGAGAAACGTAATACTCCCAATTCTTTGATTTAAGGTGAGCTTTCTAAACTTAGAAAAAGAACTGTAGAAAAAATAATTTAGATAATCAAGATTCTACATAACTTTGTTAATTTTCTTTTTTGTGAATGTGCATGAAAACAGAAGGCCTTTAGTATACTTCTGCTTGCTTTTCAACTCTTTTTGGTTTTAAAAGTTTAGAGAACATAGGTAAGAAGTTAAGCAATTCCGCATAGTTGATCTGGGGGCAGCCCGCCAGTTCATACTCTGAATCCTTGATTAAGCTGCTCTTTCAAGCACATTCATGATATTACTGAGGTTTAAGCATAGTCTGATGGACAGAGAATTCATCTTGAACCCGACTTTAGGAAGCCTTTTATTAGGCTGTTGATTCAGAATAAAAGGTAGGTTGACTGGGGTCCACATTGAAGAGAGGACAGCTAGCTAAGGGTTTCAGTAGACAGGTGAGAAATGTTGAGGCTGCCTATGGTGATGTCTGTACAGCTGGACAGAGGGTTAGGATCAATAAAAGAGTGAGTGACAGATAGAGTGGACAAGCCAAAAGAGTGGCCCTGAGAAGGACTCTGAGGGTTCATCTGGGGAAATGGTAAAAGTAAATAATCTGGCTGGGTCTTCTCTCCAGCGTAGTGTTGCTGCCACTCAGTTTTATGTCTGCAGCGATTGTATGATTTCTATAAAGGAAATACATTGAAGAAGCATGTCTATGTACTACATATCTTTAAAAATTTCTAACTTTTTCCATCAGATTTCTGTGTTGTTGTGGGCACTTTAATTGCCTATAGTTATTTCGCTGTAACTGTAGGTACTGTTGAGGATATGTAAGAAGTTGCTCCTTGTCTTTTGTGAAATTGACATTTGACAAGGGAGTATGTAGTCAAACATAACTCATTCTGCTCAGTCTTGACAGAGATCCTTCTGGGGTCTTTCCTTGGCATTGAATTTACTAAATCTTTTTTATTGCATTCTTTTTATACCTCATAAAACATAATATTTTCTATCAAATTTGAATTTCTTAACATTTATTTTGGTAATTTGGTTCTCAGTGGGCTTAGCAATGCGGGCCATAATAAATTTAAGGCTCTACCAAAATTATCTTCAACTCTAATAGTTCCCAGGATATCCCAAGATAATGGAATTCTATGAAAAGCATTTTTAAATTGTGCATCCCCCAAGGAAACAAGATAAAAGTTGCATTTTTGGTTCCCTTATGAGAATGTGAAAATCATCTCTGGTTACTATGAAGGATAGATAATTCAGGGGATCCTTCTGGCCCTTGAAATAAAGTCACCGTACCTAGGTGAGGAGACATCCTGTATCCATTTATTTCAGTAAATATCCTTGTTAGCACATTGACATTTTCCCCTTAGGATCTTTAGAATATTGTTACAGTTTTCAGCAAAAAGCCAGATGGCCTTCCTTATAGTCTTTCATTTAGTGATTGGGAAGAAAAAGAAAATTAGTTTCAGTGTCAGACTCAGCACTAACTATTTCAAGCAGTATTTGTTGTTAGTGCTTCTTAAATTAATGATTTTCCTGTATTGTAAACTCTTGTCTCTGACTTTAATATTATCTCTCCTCCAGATTTGTGGATTTTGTTAATTATAAAGCAGCATATGCTCATTATAAATGAACAACAACAAAAAATTTATGCAGTCCTGAAGCACAGAATGTGAAGCGTGAAGTTCCCCTTTTCTAGCTCAGATCCTGTTCTGCACAGTCACCCCCTGCATGGTCATGCTCACCAGATGTTAGAGTGGGCAGAGAATCACAGTCATTTTCTCCACCCCAATCCCTGCTGTCGCCTGGTAGTTTCAGCGTCCACCTGTGGGAGTTAGAGCCTCTGGCCTTAGTACTGTCCTCTTCGTTCCTAGGCTCTCCTTCCCTCCTCTCCTCTTCTCTATCTCAGCCACCCACTCCAATGGTCTAAAACCATGAATTAGGGCATCCTATTCCTTAAGCATAATCTTTCACCTTCCAGATTTACTGACTACCACCTCAACTGTTTACTTATTTTTTTCTATCCTATCACTCTTTTTTTCACGTCTTCTTTTGTCCAGCTTATATTCCATGGTCCATTGTTGCACTAACACTCTTGCCAATACCCTAAAGTCCATCCCAGTCTTTTTTTAAAAAAAAACACACTCAAATGGCAGATTCCCAACCCTAAATGAACCAACATATGAGCAGCTAAGAAATGTAAGAAAGAAGATTGATACCGGAGAACACAGTGGGGACATCATCCGCTCACTCACTGTTTTTCTCCTGAATTCGTTCTCCCATTGCTTGCTCCTCCTTCACCCACTCATTTGTTTGCTCTTTTCACTTGCTCACTCATTTATTTTTTCACTCAGTCCACAAACTGATGTTTCTTGGTCATCTACTGTGTGCCTGTAGGGCCCCCATGCAGACCATAGTCCCACTGTGTGTGTTTGGTTGGCCTGCTCTAATATTCTTTATGTTTTCAATATTTTAAACCTCCTTCACTCTCCTCTGACTTCCAGCTACCCACACACCTCCTTCCCCATCTTTTCAAAACATCCACATCTCTTGTTTCCCCCAGAAATCTCGAGCCATCAGACTTTTTCTCAGAACCTTAAGTGAATTAAAATTTTCATCTTTATTAACTTTATTCTGAATCTTTATTTTTTGTCCAGAACAACTGAGATGTTCTGAAGAGAGGCTGTTTTTTCATTAATTATCTCACAGGGAACAGTAAGTGTGTTGTCCTTTGCCTGTTGATTACCCTCAGGGGTAGAGTTGAAGAGATTTTTCCTACACGAGTGGTAGGGGCTTTACTCTGCTCATGATGGGAAGGACACAGCTTCCCTCACCCCTCCAGAAAGGATTTCCTTGGAAATGGAATGGTCCGGAGTCCTACCTATACCCGTTTGTTGGGTAGATAAATTCTACCCAGGAGCCAGACTCAGAGATGTCTTTGGTCTTATTATTACACATACTGTTACACCTATTTAGTCCACAATGTATTAGGCATTTACTATGTGCTGTGATGTCAGGATACAGGAATAAATGAAACATGAAAACCCAAGTCTGAGGGAGCTTGCATTCTGGTGAAACAGGCAGGCAAAAGACAAGATGAATTCCATGCTATAGTAAGTGTGATCATATGTGGGAGCTAAGAAATGCTAAGGATGGGTGGTTTTAGAGGAAGATCTACGGAGAGTGGCCTCTAAGAAAGCATCTGTGAAAGGAAACCTTAGGCAATGAGAGCAGGATGAATGGATGTGTAAGGGCAGGGCCTCCCTGGCAGGGAAAGAAAAAGTGCAAAGGCCTCAAGGTAGGAGTGCATCTGGCATATTCAGGGACAGCAGGGTTCCAGCATGGGTGAGGGGAACCCAGAAGTGGGGCCAGTAGGAGACCAGATCACAGCCTGACTGGGTCCCAGCTGTGAAGTACTTTTGTCATAGTAAGGACTTGGGCTTTTTTGAGTGAAGTGGGGAGTCAGGGTTTTGAGCAGAGGAGTGATTTGGTCAGGCCTATGCTTTAATAGGAGTATCGTGGCTATCGTGTTAAAAACAGATTTCCAAGAGGCAGGACAGAGCGGATGTAGCAGTTCTTAAGAGCCCTGGGTTCACCCTCATGGGAAATGATCATGGCTTGGAGAGGAAGGAGGTGGTCAGTGAGGAAGGGCTCAAATCCTGGGTGTGTTCTGCAGGTGGAACTGACACTTGGAATGTGTACAGTGCATTAAGAACGTTGAGGGTGACGCTAAGGCTTTGGCCTGAGCAGCTGGAAGGTAGAGTTCCATTAACTGAAGTAACGTCTAAATCTGCTTTGTCTTGCACAGGGTCCTTGGGTCTGTGCCTAGGAATAGAACTGCATTGTCACAGGTCATGCATCTCTTTCCCTTTCCAGTGAGATGATGTCAGCATGTTCTCCTAATGCATTGTATGTTCATCCTTTTCCCCCACTTGTATTTCTTGGAAGTTGTTTCATGTCAGTGCGTGTTGAGTTCCGCATTCATTATAATGATGGCGTTTCACTGTTTAGGTATGCCATAACTTATTTGTCCAGGCTTCCACTGACATTGTTTTGGCTATTTCCCACTTTTCATTATTTCTAATGGAGTAGCATGGGTCATCTGTGAATATCTCTTTGCATACTTGTGTGAATATTTATGAAGTCTAAGTTCCTAATAGAATTGTATATTTAAAATTCTAGTATTGCCACATTACCTTCCACCACTGTGTACCAGTTTATACTCTGAACAGTATGGTATACAAATTCCCATTACTTCATACTTCACCCAAGATACGTGTGTGTCAGTGCAGGTTATACACTGCACAAGGGGAGGGTTTCATGAGGGGATAATAGCTGAAATGCATCTGAGTGCCGTGTGTAGGCTGCATGTATGTCTTCATCTAAAGGGGCTGTCGGCTCCCATGCTGTCTGCTTTTTGGGGACAGTGCACAAGATGTTTACAGCAACCTTGTCTTTATAATTACTTTACCTCGTTTTGATCTATATCAGTTTGATAGGCAAGAAAGATTAGTCATTTTATTTCCTTTTTTTTTTTTAGACAGAGCCTTGCTCTGTTGTCCAAGCTAGAGTGCAGAGGCTCCATCTCGGCTCACTGCAGCCTCCACTTCTCTGGGTCAAGAGGTTCTCCTGACTCAGCTGAGTAGCTGGGACTACAGGCCCCTGCCACCACTCCTGGCTCATTTTTGTATTTTTAGTAAAGATGGGGTTTCATCGTGTTGGTCAGGATGGTCTTGATCTCTTAATCTCGTGATCCACCTGCTTTGCCCTCCCAAAGTGCTGGGATTATAGGTTTGAGCCACTGTGCCCGACTTATTTCTTTATTAAGTAAGAGAACTCTTTTAAAAGAAATTACACTTCCCCTGTTTACATTTATAAAACATTGAGTAGATAATAAGAATAGTTAATTTACAAAGTACTAGGATACACACTGCAAAAATGGAAAGAGCAAAGTTTTTTCAACCAACATGGTTCAATTGGGAAGGGAAAGATTTTTCAACTGGACAAACGTGAGAGAAAATGAACCTCTACTACTAACTCCTACTGTGGACATAGCATTAATTTTAGATGGATTGTAGAATGAATTGTAAAAGCTGAAACTGTAAAGTTTTAAGAAGAAAATATTTTCACAGTGTAGAGTAGGCAGATTGCTTACCACACAAAAAACCACAAACTATGAAAGAAAAAAAAGATAAACTGAATTTTTCTGTATTAAAAACTTCATATCTGAAGTCATCATTAGAAAGGCAGAGCAACGGCTGGATGTGGTGGCTCACACTTGTAATCCCAGCACTTTGGGAGGCCAAGGTGGGTAGATCATCTGAAGTCAGGAGTTCAAGACTAGCCTGGCCAATGTTGTGAAACCTCCTCTCTACTAAAAATACAAAAAAAATTAGCCAGGCGTGGTGATAGATGCCTGTAATCCCAGCTACTCAGGAAGCTGAGTCAGGAGAATCACTTGAACCTGGGAGGCGGAGGTTGCAATGGGCCGAGACCATGTCATCGCACTCCAGCCTGGGCAACAAGAGTGAGACTCCTTCTCAAAAAAAAAAAAAAAAAGAAAAAGAAAAAAGAACAAGATTTACTGTAAAATATAAAACCACCACAATCAAGAGAGTGTGGCATGTGGTAATGGCAAAAAGATAGACACACAGGTCGGTGGAATAGAATAAAGGACCTCAGATAAGTCCATACTAATGTGGTTGGTTTATTTTTGACAGAGGTGTAAAGGCACTTCTTAATATATTCATGGAGAAAATGTAATCTTGTCAATAAATGGTGCTGGAAAACTAGATGTGTATATGAAAAAAAAAATGTTGACCTACACAGCTCACACTGTATACAAAAATGAACTCAAAATGGATCATATACCTAAATGTAAAACTGTAAAACTTATGGAAAAAGCACAAAAGAAAGTCTGCATGATCTTGGGCACAGTTTTTAGGTAGGATATCAAAAGCACAATCCAGAAAAGAAAAAACCAGTGATTTGCATTTTATCAAAATTTTAGAATCCTACTCTCAGAGAAAACATTTGCAAGTCACATGTCTGATAAAGGGTTAGTATCCAGAATACATAAAGAACACTTAAAACTCAACAATAAGAAAACAACTCAATAAAAAATTGGGCAGTAGGTTTGGTGAACCTATAGTTCACCGAACAGCTTGCATGGATTGCAAAGAAGCACATGCAAATAAGCAGAGAAAAATAAGCATGTGACGCCCAACATAATTTGTTATTAGGGAAACAAATGCAAGCAATCCAGAAGGTAAACACTGTAGCTGGTCTGAGGTCACTGTACCATTTGGGGCAAGCAGCTGACCAGCTAGAAATGTAACAGTATGTTCTGGGGAATGAGACTGCCACAGTGGGCCTAGTTGATTCAGAAGGCTGTGCACCTTCCTCATAAGATACCAGCACAGGCCTACATCAGTAGCTAAGATGAAAGAACAACCACAAAGCATTGCAGTGCTGGCAAGGACAGTACTAAGTGCTGACAGGAATACGCTCTCCAACCCTGCTACTGGGAATGCAGAATGGCACAGCCACTCTGGAAAACAGGGTGGCAGCTTCTTACTTTGTTACACTGCCTTAAGACCCAGCAGTCTCACTCCTAGGTGTTTACCCAAGGAAAATGAAAATTCATGCTCACACAAAACCTGTATGTGGATGTTAATAGAGTTTTATTCAGTAATTGCTAACACTCAAAACCAGATGTCCTTCAACTGGTAAGTGAATAAACAAATTGTGGTAACATCTCTACAGGAAAATACCACTCAAAAGTTGAAAGGAACAAATGGTCAATTCCCACAACAACATGGATGAATCTTAAATTCGTTTTAATTAGTGAAAGAAACCAAACCCAAACTCACAGCTTCCAAACTCTGAGTTTATTTAAAGGACACTCTAGGAAAAGCACAGCCACAGGGATGAAGAACAAATCAGTTGTTGCCAGGGGTTAAGAGTTGGGGAAAAGGAGTCGATTACAAGGAGAGAGTGAGAGGCAGTTTTGGGAGTGATGGGACTGTTACAGATTTGACTTTGTGCTTATGAAAACCCATAGAACTGTGCACTTTCACAAAAGTTCATTAGAATCATAGCCTGTTAGAAGCTGGACCACAGAGCAGGAGGTGAGCAGCGGGCATGCGAGCATTACTGCCTGAGCTCCACCTCCTGTCAGGTCAGCAGCAGCATTAGATTCTTAGAGGAGCTTGAACCCTCTTGTGAACTGTGCATGTCAGTGATCTAGGTTGCACATTCCTTTTGAGAATCTAACTAATGCCGGATGATCTGAGGTGGCACAGTTTCATTCCAAAACCATCCCCCCTCCCTGCCCAAGTCTGTGGAAAAACTGTCTTCCAAGAAACTGGTCCTTGGTGCCAAAAAGGTTGGGGACTGCTACCATAACCATAGTGAAATAGATGTGGAATTAGCTGACCTATCAGTAACTTTGGAAAACAGTGTTTTGACATGATGCTGTAAGGCTAAAGATAAAACCTCTAGTTGGTGCCCTTGTTTCTCCTAGGGGCATGGGTTAGCAATCTGAAAATTGTATGTATTCTAGGAAGAAGTTACAAATAAGGAAGGATGGTGGTAGAGTTATCCTGTGGTTCTAGATCAGGGTTGAAGGTGTCAGCATGAACTAGGGTTGTTGGTTTCTTCAGAGAGAGAGGTCGTTGGGTCTGTGTGTGTGTCAGTTAGTATAACACATCTGTTTCCTAGCTCTGTCCACAGAGGGCCTTAGAGCAATGACACCTGCATCAGTGACCAGAGCCAGCCTGAGACAGTGAATTCTAAGAGCTCCTCAGGGAAGGGGTTGGTTCCAGGGCTGGAGTAGGGCAGATGAAAGGTGAGCGAGGGGAGCCTGTTAGATGTCAGAAGGGCAGATGCCCGCCAAAAAGTGCTCCAGTGGCTAAAGCTGGAGCAGTTGGAACCATAGGATAAATAACAGTAGTAGTGGATTATAACCTAAGGAAGAAAAGAAATATCCATGCATTTAGGCTGATATCAATACATAACTTGATGTGTAAGTGAGGGGTAAGGAACAGTTCTTACTTGCAGGAGAATTCCAGTTAATAAGTGTAGAAGGCATAAGGGAAATAGAAAATCACCATGATAATTGTTGTAAGCACAGTCCCTTGACAGATGCATCAAGGTGAAATCTTTCTAATAGGTGAAAGAATTAGCAGAAATAGAATATCTACCAAGTCTTCCCCCACATAGCTGTCCATTACAAAGGGAACAATAACTTTACAGTGGAGAAACCTGGCAGACACTGCCCCAACCAAGAGCTCAAAGGTGACATCATATTGGCAGCAGTTACCCATGGTGTGGTGCTGTGTGAATGCCACATCACCTGTGGTGGTTTTCCCTAAGTTGAATCAGGAGAAAACAGCAGACGAACCCAAGTTGAAGGACTTTCTACAAAATAATTGACCAGTACTCTTCAAGGTGATGAAAGATGAGAGGAGACTACAAACTGTTTTGGCATGAGGAGGCCATGGAAGTGTGTCAGCTAAGCACAGTGTGGATCCTGGACCAGGCCTGGGAGCAGATGGGCTCTGGTGGGCAGCCTGGCGAAACAACAAAGCCTGTGGTTGTGCTGGGAGTACCATTCCAGAGTTCATCTTATGGTGTTGACCTTGTTCTGCGGCTGCATGAAGCTGAGTGGAGACTTGGGGACACCCTGTGTCCTGCCTTTGCAACTCTTGCGCAAGTCTAAAATCATCTTTAAAAGTCTTTTTAAGTCATCACTAAGAAAATTAATAGGCAAGCCAGAGGCATCACATAGTCTGTACTGTCAGTCATGTCTGGGGCCTGCGTTAGCACAGGGCTGGCAGTCGTGGCTCACCTCTTAGCTCCCAAGGAGAGGCAGAGTTGAGAGCCTCCCTGGTGAATGACTTAACAGCTTTATGGAGTTTTCTATAGTGTCTTGATTGGGTATGTGTTATAGGAGATACACAGGTCAGGACTCCTGGAACTGTACTTAAAAGTCTGTTCTGCTGTATATAAATTATGCCTCAGGAGAGAGAGAAGAGAACTTCTGCTCCATTTGGAATTTATCTTGGAGCGTGATGTGAGGAACAAATCTGTGTCTTTGTTCAGTAGATGTCCAGTTACTGCAGCGCTAACTGAAAAGCCTCTTCCCTGCTGTGTTGAGATCTCCTTTTCCCATACTAAATTTCCATGGGCCATTGGGATTACAGGGTTTTCTGTCTGTCTTCTTGTACTTCCCTCATCACGCTAATGTAAATAAGAGGGGCTTTACACTGTGTTTTAATGTCAGCTGGGGCTAGAGTCTTCACCATTGTAGTTCTTACTCAGAGTTGTCTGGTTATTTGTGCTTACTGGTTCTTCTTCACCTTTTATTTTAGATACAGAGGGTCCGTGTACAGATTTGTTACATGGAAATATTGCATGAGGCTGGGTTTAGAGTATAGATCTTGTCATCTAATTAGCATAGTACCCAATAGGTAGTTTTTTTTCTAACCCACATGCACTCCCTCCACCTTCTAGTAGACCCCAGTGTCTGTTGTTCCCATATTTGTGTCCATGTGTGCTCAGTGTTTAGCTACCATTTATAAGTGGGAACATGTGGTATTTGGTTTTCTGTTTCTGTATTACTTTGCTTAGGATTATGTCCAGCTCTATCCATATTACTGCAAAGGATGTGACTTTATTCTTTTTTTACGGCTGTGTAGTATTTCAGAATGTGTTTCACATTTTCTTTATCCCGTCTATCATTGATGGGCACCTAGGTTGATTTCTTTATCCCATCTACCATTGATGGATGTATCTTTGCTATTCTTAATAGTGCAGCAATGAACATATGCATGCATGTGTCTTTTTGGTAGAATAATTTATTTTCTTTTGGATGTATACCCAGTAATGGGGTTGCTGAGCAGAATGGTAGTTCTATTTTAAGTTCTTTAAGAAATCTCTAGACTACTTTCCACAGTGTCTGGACTAATTTACATTCCCACCAACAATGTATAAGCATTCCCTTTTCTCCTTAGCCTTGCCAGCATCTGTTGCCTTTTGACTTTTTAGTAATGGGCATTCTGAGTACTGTGAGATGGTATCTCACTGTGGTTTTGATTTGCATTTCTGTGATGCCATATGGTACTGAGCCTTTTTCATGTTTGTTGGCCACTTGTACATCTTCTTTGAGAAGTGTCTGTTCATGTCCTTTGCCCATTTTTTAATGGGGTCATTTGTTTTTTTGCATATTAAGTTCCCTATAGTTTCTGGATATTAGGCCCTTGTCAGATGCATAGTTTGCAAATATTTTCTCTCATTCTGTAGGTTGTCTGCATTCTCTGTCAATAGTTTCTCTTGCTGTGCAGAAGCTCCTTAGTTTAATTTCCACTTGCCAATTTTTGTTTTTGTTGCAATTGTTTTTAGTAACTTGGCCAAAAATTCTTTGCAAAGGCTGATGTCAAGAAGAGTATTTCCTAGTTGTCTTCCAGGATTTTACAGTTTGAGGTCTTACATTTAAATCTTTAATACATTTTGAGTTAATTTTTGTATATGGTGAAAGGTAGGGAGTCTGGCTTCAATATTCTAATACATGGCTAGTCAGTTATTCTAGCACCATGTATTGAATAGGACGGTCTTTTTCCACTGCTTTTTTTGTTGGCCTTGTCGAAGATCGGATGGTTGTAGGCATGAATCTTTATTTCTTGAGTTTTCTGTTCTGTTCATTGGTCTTTGTTTCTGTTTGTGTACCATCACAGAAGCTGTTTTGATTACTGGGGCTTTATAGTATCGTTTGAAGTTGGGTAGTATGATGCCTCTGGCCTTATTCTTTTTGCTTAGGAGTGCTTTGGCTATTTGGGCTGTTTTTTCATTCCATATGAATTTTAGAATAGTTTCTTGTTCTTCTTAAACGTACTCTACAGTTAACTTCTCTTGCTCTAAAGAAAAAAAACCTGATTTTGTATTGGAATAGTATTAAAGTTAATATTTTTAAAAATTATGTTTCATATACTTCTAACTTATTTGCAAAGGCTTTTATAAAGTGGTCTGTATGTAATGGTTTTTTAATGCTTTTCTTCATTTTTATAAAGCAAACATCCTTGTAACCATACCTAGGTCAAAGAATAGAACTTTATCAATCATCCCAGAAGCCCCTACATGTCCCATTTCTGTTATAATCCACTTCCTCCCCCAAAAAGTAACCACTTCCCAAACTCTTATGGTAATCATTTCTCTAATCTGTATAGTTTTACACCAAGTATATATCCTTAGACACTATAGTTTAGTGTTGTTTTATTCTTAAAATTTGATATATTTTTAAAGTCTATTTCAGTCTACATGTTTTCTCTCTATCCCTTTATTTTCCTTATCTTTCACAGTTTTTTAAATTTCTTCTGTTAGCACTTGTAACTTTCTTCTTTTTTTCTAATCAGATACTTAATGATTTGTTTTGATTATTTTCTTTTGAGAGCAATCTTTTGGATTTACTTCTTAGTTCTCTTCTTTTTCTACTTAGTATTATCTGCTTTCATTTGTCATAATTCCCTCCTTTCTTTTGGTTTACTTATTCTTTTTCTGGCTTTTTCAGTTGTATGTTTAAATGATTTATTTTTATTATTTAAATTTGCATTGATATAGGTATTTAATTCTGTAAAGTTTCCTGTGACAATTGTTTTCTGGGTCCTATAAATTCTATATATATTTCCCTGCATTTTTATAGCTGTATATCTTATATGTAGTATGATGCTTGATTTTGCTTTGTGAGCCTGTCTAAGACTGTTTTCTGTTTAATAGGTTAGCCAAGCCCATTTTTTACATCACAGATAACAAGGAACCAACTTGTTCTATTTTATTTGCTTTCACCCTTTTGGTATTTAGGAAGGCTTTCTTCGTCTTTTTTTTTTCACTTTTACACTGCTACCTTTATAAAAAACCCTTAGTTTCTTTGGTTGGCTCCCCACAGTACCTGATACTGCAGTTAGATGATGGCCCACTCCCAGCTGGCCCCTGCACATCCTCTCCTCATCCCTACCACTTCTCTGGTGGTTGTTCTTTGTCTGTATTGTCTGAGCTAGTAACCATGGCATGCTGCACTTTTGTCACCATCATGTGCCAGCAGTTCCAAAAATAAATGCAGACCACCTGGCAGCCCTGCCTTTGTCTCTGCCTCTAGTCATTTCGGTTTCCAGAGTTCATTCTTTAGTGGGTCCTCTCTCAGCTCCTGGTCACCATACTTCCTGTGTTTGTGTGTATTCATAAAAATATGTGTGGCTTTTACTCTTGATGGTCACTATTTAGACGTTAAATCTTTGCTTCACATTTTTTTCTCTTGAATATTTTAAATATGTTACTGAACCTATTCCCTTCTGGACCTAAAATCCCTGCTGCGAAACCACTCACAAGTCCAGTTTCATTTCTCATTTTATAGACATTCATTCTTAAGAGGAAGAAATTTATGTAACTGGAAGCCATGCCAATACCCTAGTAATGAGGTGGCTGAGATTTTTTTCTGTCCAGGTAAGATGCTGCAGGTAGGGGGTGTGGTCGTCCCAGTTGCACACGCAGGAAGTCACAGGATGTGGGAGGCATTGCTCTGTGTACCCTGTGCACAGAGCTGTCTGATGCCCTTTGATGGGTTTGCAGCCTCATCTGGTGGACTTCCTGGCATAGCCCTTCTTTAAGGTTGCTGCATCTGAAGCTCTTTAAGACGTCGTTTCCCTCCTGCCAGATTGCATACTGTGCACAGTGCATTTGCTTCTCCCTGCAGAGTGAGATGGGCCTGCATTGACCGTGGCTTCACCTGGCCTTGGTGCTCTTGTTGCCCTATGCTCTGCTGCTCCCTTCATGTAACAAAGTGTGTTAAGAGTCCTTAAGTGTGTCATGTTAGATATTTAGGAAGGAAATGTTAATCCTAAAAATAGGTTTCACAAATTATTTTTAAACTTATATAAAATTAACTGGACTTTTTTTTCTGAATTATCTTTTTATAATTAGAGACTAATAATATACTGATACGAAAGTAGCTTTATATCAGGAAAATGAATGTCAACATTTGCCTACCAGGAGAAAGTAATACAACCAGATGGGAAAATGTATGGATAAAAAGCTAAGTTTAATAGGTAGCCATTGATGAACAGAGTCTAACTTTATAATTGGAATTGTTAGAGCAGAGATTCTAGCTCCCTTCTGGGGAGGAGCTGACCAAAATGTAGTCTAGCTCCTGCTTGACAGAAGAGGTACAGCCAAACTGATCCAAAGGAAATGTCAAAGGAGGCCAGGGTGATAATTATTTATCAACGACTATGTCTGAGGGTTTGTTCCACTTTGTTTTGGTTTTGGTGAAATGATCACATTTTAATTGCTGTTGGCTGGGGCTCCCTCGGGGCTGCACACACTGTGGATTCCACAGGTGGAGGTGACCTTCTTGGGCACTGCTAGGATACTTCCTGGGCCTGCTGGACAGTGGTAGGGAAAGTAATGAGTGTGGGAGGTGGGGTGGGTATTGGTTAAAGGGGACTTCAACTTTTTATATAAACATCCACTTCTTTTTAAAAGGACTTCAAGTAAATATAAGAAGATAGATACTGATTGATTTTGTATTGTGGTATATGGATATCTTGTATTATTTTTTGTACTTTTCTGTATTTTTAAAATTTCTCAAAATTAGTAAGAATGGAAGTGAGGATGGGAATGCTGTATCTCTATAAGGTATGTTATACTGGATTCATTTCCAATCAAATACTAAACATTTTATAGAAAATATAGTACTTTTATAATTATTAAAACTTAAATCATTCACAAGTGTTAGTAATTTTTGTTACTGGTAACAAAGTTTTGTGACATATCTTACAGCAATATAGTTAAGAACTGATGCCCTTGATTAGCAATTTTAAAAACTGGAGGCTTACGCTCCAGCCTGTCTTATTTTCCTAGACTTGTGTGGAAATGGTTTGAAGATGATGGCCCTTAACAGCACATTTCTGTAAGGCCTGTGCTTGGAATGGTCTGGGAGTGGTCTGGGAGATGAAGATTAAGACCGTATTATCCATCTCTTCAGGAAAATACCATCAGAATAAAATGCAAATCTTATTATAGGTCATGACTAGAATGAGGATTATAATTTATAGAAATTCGGGCTTAATTAGGAGAAACAGTTCTCTGTTCTTGGCCCTAGTTTACTCTATTTGGAGTTGTTTTGTTGATTCTTGATTCTCCTCTCTTCCTTTTCTTGAATGGAAAGGAACTTGGAAAAGTCATGCACTGTCCTTGGATTTGTCCAAGGAAACTTGGAATTTCATTGCCTTTGGGGCATGTTTACAAGCAAGGGGATGACATTGCTGTGGTGCAGCCTGGGCGTGGGGAGTTAAGGGCTGTTAGCTCCGTCGTTCAGACATGTTTTAAGTTTATGGAAACTCTGTGTGCCTTAAAAGTGCCTTTGTGCCCTGTATTTTCAGCTTGTGTTGTATGAGGTTCTTTTCTTCGTTTTTAACACTTTCTGACCTCCACCCCATCCCTCTGCATCCCTCCGACATGTACCTCAGACAGCGTGAACAAGACAAGCTGCTGCTTCCTCTCCTGTTTTGCACACTGTCTCTTATCTTTAATTACAACAAAATACGCATAACACAAAATCGCCATTGTAATCATTTTTAAATATACAGTTCGGTGGTGTTAAGTATATTTACATTGTTGTGCAACTATGACCACCATCCATCTCTAGAACTGTTTCATCTTCCCAAACTGAAACTCTGTCCCAATTAAACACTACTTCATTCTCCAGCATCCCCCAGACCTGGTAACTGCCTTTCTACTTTCTATATCATATGACTTTTCTGAGTACCTCCTATAAGTCGAATCAGACAATATGTGTCCTTTTGTGACTGTCTTATCTCACTGAGTATAATGTGCTCAAGTTTCAGCCCTGTTGTGGCATATGTCAGCATTTCCTCTTTCAGAATGAATAATATTCCATATTGTGTATAGCGTACACCACATTTTGTTTATCCATTCATCCACTGATGGACATGTGGGTTGCTTCCATGTTTAGCTGTTACAAGTAATACTGCTGTGAAAGTGGGTATACAGGTATCTCTTTCATTCTCTGTTTTCAGTTCCTTTGAATAAAACCCAGAAGTGGAATTGCTGGATCATATGGTAATTTTATGTTTAATTTTTTAAGAACCTCCATACTGTTTACTGTAGTGGCTGTACCATCTTCCGTTCCACCAACACTGCACAAGGGGTCCAGTTTCTCCACATCCCTGTCAACACTTGTTACTTTCTTTTTTTAAATTTGCCAGTAGTCTCATAATGAGTGTGAGGTGCTATCTCATTGTAGTGTTAATTTGCATTTCCCTATTTTTGATGTGGAGCATCTTTTCATGGGCTTGTTGGCTGTTGTAGCTCTTCTTTGGAGAAGTGTCTGTTGAAGTTTTTTGACACCTTTTAATAAAGTTGTTGGGCCAGTTCCCTTATTTTTAAGTCAGAGTAGGTAATATTTGTCTTGCTCATGAAACAAAGGTTATAAAAAGAGAACATGTTTGTTATGAAATATAGTTGATTGCTGTGAAATGTAGTTGATACATGCAGAATGGAAAGCTCTATATACTACTTTTTTATTAACATTTTAATGTGTTGAATTTAAATTTCAGAAGCATTCATCTTTCTTCTCTCGTGTACATTTTTGTTTACCTGACAGTATAAGACCCACAGCCAAAAAATAATGGCTTTTTCCCCATATTTAAAATACTTTGTAAAAATAGCCTAGTTACTGGTTTCTCTAAAGTAGCCATTTTCCCTCGGTTGTTATTTGTGAGCCCAGGCTTGGTCCTCAAGTCTGACATAGACTCCCCAAGGCCCTAACACTGAAGTTCTTTGAGCCTTACCACTGCCTACGTGGGCCCAGGACATGTCCCAGCAAGGCCTAAGAAGGTCATCTCCACCTATGGAATCCACAGTGTGGGTAGCCCCCAGGGAGCCACAGCCAACACCATCTAGGCTCAGATTCACAGGAGAATGTAGTTACTCCAAGCATCTGAACCTGGCCCCACCACCCATAGGCAGAGTTGATTCCAGCTCTGTGTGTCCACGAGATGTCCCTAGATTTACCTTGCTTTTCTGTTCCATAAAGTTGTTAGAACTAAGCTCCATGGAGTGTCCTTCTCCCTGTACAGATAAGATTAGTCAGCAGTCGTCATCCTTCCATATTCTGTCTTTATTTCTCTGACACTGTTTTTGGAAAACAGTATATTTGTGCTTTTCCTTTGATACGTTTGTAATTTTCATAAGAAAAGCCCTTTTAGAGTTAATTTTTGTATAAGGTGTAAGGAAGGAGTCCAGTTTCAGTTTTCTGCACATGGCTAGCCAGTTTTCCCAACACTATGTGTTAAGCAGGGAATCCTTTCCCCATTGCCTGTTTTTGTCGGGTTTGTCAAAGATCAGATGGTTGTAGATGTGCGGCATTACTTCCGAGGCCTCTGTTCTGTTCCATTGGTCTATATCTCTGTTTTGGTACCAGTACCATGCTGTTTTGATTACTGTAAGCTTGTACAGTTTGAAGTCAGATAGCGTGATGCATCCAGCTTTGTTCTTTTTGCTTAGGGTTGTCTTGGTTATATGGGCTCTTTTTTGGTTCCACAGGAAGTTTAAGGTGGTTTTTTCCTAGTTCTGTGAAAATTGTCAATGATTGCTTGATGGGGATAGCAACGTATTTCCATAAATTGGTGTTATAATGTGTGCCACAAAAAGTTCATTTGTTAATATGTTTTTCAAATGCGCTTTGCTTGTCTTGATGATTTACAGGTGTTGTCATTGCTGTTTAAGTCTGTTCTGACAGTGAGAAATTGACTCATTTGGCAGTCAGCTGTTTTTACTAAAAGTGAATACTGGTGAGTGGAAAGGGGCTTGTATACAATTTTTTTTTGTCAAAGAACGATGACCAGGAAATAAGGAATTTTAATTCCTTGGATTTGAGCATCATTCTTGCATGCCTCCAGAAGCCAGCTTGTCTCCACAGAGCTTCCTTCTTCACTTTAGACTGAAAATCTGTTGTCAGTGCGTGGAAAATAAAAATTTTATACATCTTTAGTTTTGAGGATGTGAATTACTGTTTACATGTTTTTTTTTTTTAACTATCAGGAAGAAATTTTTTAAAAAACTAAAAGATGTTCACATTGTTTAGTTATCGTCTTATGATTTGATTTTCTTATTTCACAAAGAAGAAATACTGGAAAAACTTTTAATTGTGTTTAAATGGTAGAAATGTACATGTTATTTCACCTGATTCCAGTTAAATATGTTAACAGCATATTTGGTTGGTGCTTAATAAGAAATGTTTAGTGCAGTAATAATTAATTTTTAAAAATGGGGTAAACAGAAATGTTGAGTCATTAGTCAGCATGGGGTAAGGGATACAGCAAATCATTGGTCAGTAGTGGGTATCATCATATTCTTACAATCTTATTTTCTGGAGTTTTTATAGTTTTAAAAATAATTCTGTTTGAAACTACCTAGATTAAGCAATATCAAGACCCTTGAGAGATTCTAAAACATGTTCAGCACTTTCTAGTATAATATTCTCAAAGAACCAGGTTACCTCTTGTGGGTAACCCCCATATAGGCACCGAGGAAAGAGACCTAAGCAGAACCCTGGCACAGTTAGGGCTTGAAGAATATCTCACTTTATAGTGTTACTACTCAGCTATTTCCTTTTATATAATCCTTTATATAATCATATATTAGTTTATAGAATTAGGGCTTGAAGCATCCCTTTGTATAATCCTCTATATATAATCATATAATAGTTGATAGTATGAGTGCCTAAAGAATATTTCCCTACATACATATAATTGTATCTTAGTTCATAATTGAAGGAATGCCTAGAGTGGACACAGTACAGAGCATGAATTAAGGAGTAAGCAGCTTATAATCGAAGGAATGCCTAGAGCAGACACAGTGCAGAGCATGATTTAGGGGAGAAACAGTTTTACCAGGAGAAGAATGCATGGCCCAGGTGGCAGCATTCAGTATCGTAAAGATACCTGCTGTATGGCAGGCTTGGGGCAAGAGCCACTCCTCCTGATAAAGGAGCTGTAGGACCTTGCTCCAGTTCTTGTGGAAGGCTGCCCTCAGACCGGCAATCCACCTTGGTGACTGTGCACTTTCTCAGCTCTTGCTACTGTGCTGCTCCTAAAGCATCTTCCCATAGAACTCATTGGGAGCTGCCAGCAGGTGGCAGTAACCCTGACAGCTCCGTCACTGTGTGACTTAAAGCATCCCCCTATAAATCATCTTAGAAGTAGTTTGCCCATAGATAGAAGTATTGCACACTGCACCTTCTTCACTGCACATGGCCCACCTTCAAGGCTCGGTGACCTAATGGGGGTGGACCCCTTACTGCACACGGCCCTTGCCTTGATGGGAACGGGCCCCTTGCTGCGTACTGTGCACCTCCTAGCCTAGGTGACCTAATGGGGATAAACCCCTTGTTTTATTGCTCATGACCCTATCACTATTCTTAAAGATGATTTCACTCACTACCCTGCCCCCTAACCTATCAAATACTCATGCTTCTGGACATTCGGGGCCTCGCCTGACTCTGCTCATAGGTGGTGTGGCCCCTTGAGCCCAGCTGTGTTTTCCTTGTACTTCTGTGTCCTGTCTCTTTATTTCTCTGATCCTGTGCCTCAGCAGAGCATAAGGTACACCCCACGACCCTATGGGGCCATCAGCCCTACACATTTCATTTCTCAAAATGAAAAAAATATATATTAAGCATTACCCTTGTAATTTCAAGCTCACAGTCTGTCACTTTGAAGTGTTTATATCCTTTACAAAAGAAAAGCCAAATGAAGATCTCCCTGAAAAAATATTTTAATAGAATATATCTTTATTTCAGTATCTTAAATAGTGAAAATGAAGAAATATTCACTAATGAAGAGCATGAATATGCATCCAAAAAAAGGAAAAAGGACCATTTTAGAAATGACACAAATACTCAAAGTAAGATCATTCTCATTAATTTTATTTTACTTGTTGATTATGTTGAAATACTAAATTACTCTGACAATGCTATTTTATGAAATAAAAGGTGATACGGATATGTAAATAACAGCCCAGAATCCAGCATTGCCCACTGATTTAGTGATAAGACTTTTTGCAACTCAGCCATTTTCAGTAGGTAAGATGTGCAAAAATAAAACAAGAGCTAGCAAAACCCACAAAACACATCTAATGCCTGAATTATGGTCGTGAATTCAGCTCAATCTTGAGCAGTAAGGCCAAACTGGGGGGTGTCCTGACTTTGGTTTCGAAGTCATTGAAGATTTAGAGCAGGAGACAGATACATTCAGAGCTGGAGTTTAGGATGTTAGATGGCAGGAGGGGAAGGCTGGAGGTGGGACTTATCTGTGAGAGGGCATAGGGATTTTTCATGGCACTGCCTTGCGGCACATCCATGAGTTACCAAGGCACATGTTAATGTATAGTAGGCTCCCTTACCTCGAGGGATAGACCTCCCCCCCACAAAAGGATGCCTAAAGCCATGGATAGTACCGGACCCTATGGGTACTACATATTTTTTTCTATACATACACACTTATAATAAAGTTTAATTTATAAATTATTCACAATAAGAGATTAACAAGGATAACTAATAAACAAATGAAACACTTACAGCAACATGCCAGCATCATTCCTCTTGTTTTTGGGGCCATTATGAAGTACAATAAGGGTTCTTTAAACACAAACACTGTGATACCTCAACAGTTGATCTGACCACAATGGCTACTGAGTGACCAAGGGGCGGGTAGTGTAGTACTCGCCTGACAAAGAGAGGATTCGGATCCCAGGCAGGACAGAACAGGACAGTGTGAGATTTCATCACACCACCCAGAACAGTGCACAATTTAAAACTTATGAATGGTTTATTTCTGGAATTTTCCATGTAATGTTTTCAGACCAAAGCTGACTGTGAGTAATTGAATATGGGGGGACTACTATATGAAGAAGATAGGGTCACATGGAGAATAAAGTTAGTGTGATTCTTGAAACTTTAAGATTTATCTGAAAAATTTGTTTTTATGGAGTACCATACAGAGCAGTAGAAGAATAGAACTTTTTATTAGAGTACATAGGAATTTAGTGATGTAAATGCATTTTATAATCATTTATGTCTTCATATGGCTCCAGTCATTAATAATACTAATTTTCTTCTAAGTTACTAGGACTTGGTACTGTCTGAAATTATTGTTCATATCTTAAACTAACATTAAGAAACAAAGCAATTCTGTCTGCATTTAACCAAATAAAAGCATTTGTCAATACAGTAAGTCAGATAATTTTGTTAGCATGTCCAATTATTTAACTTCCTTTAAAATCTTCATTTTGAAATGATTCGCCAGATTTTAAAAACAAAGTTAATTTTTATTGTAGGTTTTTATCGTGAAAAATGGATCTATGTCCATAAAGAAAGCACAAAAGAAGTAAGTATTCTATTATAAATATGAGAGTATCTTGGATTGTTTCTGTTGAATATGGAGTCACATTAAATAAATTTATTAATAAAGTTGCATAAAACAAAATTTTTTTTGCAATATCAAATCTTTGGTTCACATTCTAACATGATAGCATATGAGGAGCTTTTGCGAAAGTGATTCTCCATGGTGTGTGCTTGCATGTGCGTGTGGTATGTGGCTGTGTATTTGTGCACACATTGGTGTGTATTGTGTGTATAGTGTGTGTGGTTTAGTGTGTATTTGTGCACACATTGGTGTGTGGATGTATGGTGTGTGGCGGTGTGTGGTATATGTGTGCAGTGTGTGGTTCCTGCCTGTGGTTCTCTGTGTCAGCTTGAACCCCTGATGCTGATGGGAGTGTGTCCTCTCTGGGGCGTGTTTTGGAGGTTAGGACATCTGTGCGCCTCTCATTCCACGTGAAGAGTGGCTAAGACGAAATCAGTAATTGAGTTGGGTTTGTGCAGAACCATTTAAACTCTTTCCTTTCTCTTGCCAAGTTGGGCTAAAGCTTTTTCATGAGACATGAGACAAACCAGAGTGCTTCAAGCTGTTTCCTGTTTCTTTACTGGAATCAGGGAAGTTGAGTTCCTTTTATAGTCCTAGAAACTGCATTTGCTTATTTTGCAACAATTGGGGAATAAGGGAACAAATGTTTATCATATGTTATTTTAAAGTAAGTTTAATATTCCAGAAAAGTTTGTAGATGGTCTGAAACTAGTCCAGCTTCCTAGAAACTGAAGAATTAGATTTTGAGAAAGAAAACTAATCTATTTAGTAACAGTTAGTGGGTATAGAATGAATCAGATCCTTATATACTCTAATATACCATTAGAAAATTGTTGGACAGAATCTAACCTAGTTTGTAAAAAGCAAAACTTGGCGTTTGTGAAAGACCACTAAATATCTCATCTGCTCTGTGTTGCCGTACTGATGGCAGAACAAAGGATCCCATCCGAGCTATCATATGCAGGAAAAGAGGATCTTACTGTGAGGCTGTGGGGATGTTCCCTGGAATCCTAGGAACCAGGACCTAACCAGGCTGAGAGGGACCAGAACTGGGACTGGGTGCTGGTGTCCCTGTACCATACCATGTGTCCACACCCTCACCTGGTATAGAGCAAGTGCCTGCTACTTGTCCATGCTGGCTGGTGTCTCATGGCTTCCGAGGTTACATGCTGTGGTTCGAGGTCCAGACATGCCTTTTGTGGTCTGCTCTGTGAATCAGATTTTATTTCCTCTTGTGAGACGAGTGGTGACCTCAGAAAGTGCCTGCTGCACCATTGTGTAGAATGGAGAGAGGTAAATAAAATAGGATTATCAGCTGTAATGGATTTCAGATTATAATCTATGTCTAAATTAGCCTTTCCTTCCCCGCACAGTTCCTGGGGAGATGTTTTTTACATAGCAGGCAGTCAGTCAATATATGTGGATGTTTTAAATGAATGTATTTCGTAGAGTCGTGCATACATTAGGGTGATTGAGATTGGCCCACAGAAGCGCATGAGCCACTGACTGTATCAGCCATCAGAGACGAAGGACTCCAGCTGCTTTCTCTGGGACATCTCAGATCACCTGTTTGGAATTTGAGATCTATCATCTCATGTTTTCTGTTACTGTTCTCCATCCGATTTATCTCTACAACTTTGAAATGAAAATCTGTAGATTTTAAATATTTCAAATATGGAGGAGGAAGGTGGAGTTTTAAATGACTCCTGAAACCTGATGTGTTAATCTTTACAATCCAATATAGGATACAGGGTATATCATGGAAGAAAAACATCTAAGATAGAGTAGCAGCAGTGTTGACAGTACTGAAAATAAATTGTTTCATTTTCTTCCTTTGGTTCTTGGACCTGTAGGTCTAATCACCAGTTTTTTTGGTGTTTGGGATTATTGGTATCTGTGTTCCCAGCCTGAAAGCTGCCCATGGCCACATCCAGCACTTGTCTTCAGCCCTCTCCATGCCAATGCTGGTTTTCGGTGGCGCCTTCCTGCTGCTGAAGTACCTCTCCCAGCCTTGATGCTTTTGGTTGAGCGTGCTTCCAACCTGGGCAGTGCATGCCTGCTCTGGAGAGAAATCCCATGTTACTTCAAACTCGGGCAGTACATGCCTCCCCTGCAGAGAAATCCTGTGTTTCAACTATGTATTTATAACACCTACATCCTTATAATGCAGCTAAGCAGATGATGTATGTATCTTTAGTTGCATAGCCTAGAATACATCCAGTTTTTTATGATCTTAGCCTTGACGTCGTCCGTACCCCAATTTGTCACCAACAAAATAAAGCAGCAAGATATTTAATAAATATTTGTCTTTGTCATTACTTCAGCAGGTTAGTAAAAAAGTCATTTAATGATGTCTCAGTTATACATAAACAGCTTAAATTATTAGCATTGCTGTAATTTTACTATAGTCTCATCTAAATCAAAAATTAGTCTTCAGAATAAAAACAAATGTCCTTTGCCAAACTTTTTAAATTACACAATTAATTGATATTAACTGCTGATTATTTTTGGCTAATTGACTAACTTTAACTTCTGTGTCGCTCTTCCAGAGGCATGGCTATTGCACCTTGGGAGAAGCTTTTAATCGGTTAGATTTCTCAAGTGCAATTCAAGATATCCGAAGGTTCAATTATGTGGTCAAAGTAAGTGTTCTATTTCAAAAACTGCTTTGATGACTCTTTTGAACAACTATATTTTGAAGATTGTAAGTGTACAGCGTTTAAGATACTGGTGTGCCTGTTTGCTACCTATTAATTGAAAAACAAAAGGGAGCGAGTTCAGGAGAAAACAGTGAGATTGCATGATTTCTCCAGTATTGGTGTCAGAGGTTGCCGAGCCTCAGTGGGGGCAAACAGTCACCTGCCCTGTGGCTCTGTGGTTGCTTAGGATGCGATAAGGTGGTCCCTTGGGGGTTGCATCTCGTACCTCCGTACTGTGTCAGTGATAGAACCGTCATAGGATCTTTACCTGATGGTTTCACAGATGTTTTCTGCTTTGCATTTTTCACAAAGAATGAGCCTTGTGTCACAGAAGAAGAACTAGCTAATAGAAAACAGGAATTTCATACAAAGTAGAATTCCACAAAAGCCTTAATGCATTAATGATATCCTTTTAGAAGAAATTTTTATCTTGGGCTACACTCCAAAAGAAAGGATCTTAGCCACATATTCCATTTATTGTTTGCTTTTGTCTAAAGACTAATTACTATGTGGTTTATGCACTTCCATTCTATAATGGATAAAATAGAAGCTATAGTTTATGAAGCTATTAATTTTGTGTTTCTAATGGTTCTGTGAGACATTGGATAAATGTTTCTTTTACTTGCTTTTAGGCAATTAAAGGTGCTACTGGGAGGACAGAAAAATTAGGGAGTTTAATAACTTCAAGCCTCAGATAATTTTATTTGTTATGTTTGGTTCCAAGCAGAATTTCCAGGGCTTCTTACATAACTACTACTTACAACTCCTGTCATGTTACGTGCTTCACTGAAGCCCAGTCACTACATGCAGGTTGGACTTCCCCAGTGTTTTCTGAGTTGTCCTTAAGATATTTACACACTGGCCAGCAGGGTGTCCTGGGAGGTACTTCTCTTATAGATGATGAAATGCAGACTTGACTCAGCCTTGTGGACATTTTCAGGACTTAAGTAGCCAGGAAAAATATCAGCAGAGAGGTCTCTTTAGCAGTAACTATTTCTGTGTGTGCCTCTTTGATAGTTTGGACCATACTGAGTCGTTTTAGAGTAGCAATTCTCGACCATCTGTCTACATAAAAGGATTTGATTCTTGGGTGAGTGAGAGAGTAGGATGGGGCACAGGAAGAAGTCATTGGCTCCTGGTGGTTTCTCTGCTGGGTGTCCTGATCTGTCATCTTTGGTCACTGACTCTGGAGAAGGTGCAAGTGTTCTGTGCTTTGTTGGAGGGGGAGTTCATAGACCAGGGCCATTATTTTACCATTTTCTGTCATTTGAACCACTGCATGATTTTTTTTGGTCTGTGTACCACATGCTACTATAATTTGCTTAGTAGCTTTTCTTCAAATTTACTTTTTTAAACAGAAATACCTACTTTAGCTTCATCCTAAACACTAATACCTGTGCAGTGGTTTACTTTCTCTTGTTCGTTTTTCCAATACATATAAAATAAATACATAACTATAAAAATTAAAATGTACTATGTACTCATGTACGAACTAAGCTTACCTTGCAACCCTCTTGAGAAGGACTGTGTTTCACCAAACCACCTCTCAGAGGTGTAGCAAGGGAGCTGGTGAGCTTAGGAAGCACAAGGGCTGCATTGCTGCATGGCTATCCTGGCAGCCTCATAGGTCTGTGCATCTCTATTGATTGCTGCCTTCCAAGCAGAGCCTTGCTTGGCTCATCGGTGCTCCTGCTCTACAGGAATCCCACCGTCCCCCTCCTGCAGCTGCTCTGGACGTTCCACACTGTTGACAAGTCCAGCTAAATCACCTCTAAAAAGTAATTTGCTCATGTTTACCTTCTGCTGAAAACAAAGAAAAAGTGGCCTTTGTGACTGTGGTAAAGGCTGAGCCTGTGTCTTACCTTAGGTTGGGCTCCTCTGTGTCCCCATCCCAATTATTGCCCTCTGGTCCATGCCCAGTGCCCTCTTCTATTGGCTTTCTTCCAGTTTGTTCCTTTTTTTTTTTACTTTATCATGTGCATTTATCATTCATACTGTGCTGCTTTAAATGTTTATAGCAACAGTTACTACAACAACTGATTCTCTTGCGGTTCTCCTAAATAATATGATTTTCCATAATTCAGGCTAAGTTGTCCATAATGTCACTCAGTATTATTAGAATACCTATAAATTAGAAATGTAGAAGCATTTTTTTTTTAATCTTGATAAAAAGTTTCCTTCTTTTTCTAATGGCATTTAGTAATATCTGTCCTTAAGAATTTGTGTGAAAAACTTCATTT
>PVKP010019902.1:0-41605 GCA_004027715.1 Plecturocebus donacophilus | reverse complement strand
CTGCTATCCCTCCCCTAGCCCCCAGCCCCCCAACCCCCCACAGGCCCTGGTGTGTGATATTCCCCTCCCTAGGTCCATGTGTTCTCATTGTTCAACACCCACTTATAAGTGAGAACATGCGGTGTTTGATTTTGTGTTCTTGTGTCAGTTTGCTGAGAATGATGGTTTCCAGCTTCATTCATGTCCCTGCAAAGGACATGAACTCATTCTTTTTTGTGGCTGTATAGTACTCCATGGTGTATATGTGCCACATTTTCTTTATCCAGTCTATCATTGATGGACATTTGGGTTGGTTCCAAGTATTTGCTACTGTAAACATACGTGTGCATGTGTCTTTATAACAGAATGATTTATAACCCTTTGGGCATATACCCAGTAATGGGATTGCTGAGTCAAATGGCATATATATCTCTAGATCCTGGAGGAATTGCCACACTGTCTTCTACAATGGTTGAATTCATTTACACTCCCACAAATAGTGTAAAAGTGTTCCTATTTCTCCATATCCTCTCCAGCATCTGTTGTCTCCTGATTTTTTAATGATCGCCATTCTAACTAGTGTGAGATGGTATTTCAAAGTGGTTTTGATTTGCATTTCTCGAATGACCAGTCATGATGAGCTTTTTTTCATATGCTTGCTGGCTGTATAACTGTCTTCTTTTGAAAAGTGTCTGTTCATATCCTTGGCTACTTTTTGATGGGGTTGTTTGTTTTTTTCTTGGAAATTTGTTTAAGTTCTTTGTAGATTCTGGATATTAGCCCTTTGTCAGATGGGTAGATTGTAAAAATTTTTCCCCATTCTGTTGGCTGCTGGTTCACTCTAATGATAGTTTCTTTTGCTGTGCAGAAGCTCTTAAGTTTAATTAGATCCCATTTGTCTATTTTGGTTTGTGTTGCCATTGCTTTTGGTGTTTTAGTCATGGAGTCCTTCCCTAATTTTTGTATTTTTAGTAGAAATGGGGTTTCACCATGTTGGCCAGGCTGGTCTTGAACTCCTGACCTCAGGTGATCCACCCACCTCGGCCTCCCAAAGTTCTGGGATTACACATGTGAGCCACTGTGCCCAGCCACCTTTTCTTTACTTCTGAGAAGAGCTTGGGAAGCCAGGCAGCAGGTGGGTCTCTGTCCTCACCTCCACTAACCTGGCCCTTGCAGGCATCCCAGGCTTCCAGCACCAGCCCCCTGGGGTTTGGCACACTGCAGCCTCTGACTCTCTCTCCACTGCTCCGTTGGGAGCACGTGCCAGAAGAGACGCTTCCTCCATGGCCCGGACGGACGCTACTGCCCAGCTGGCAGCTAGCTCGGGAAGACAGGCTGCCTGCAGGAAAGGGCAGCCCAGGGTATCTGGCAGGGCCTGAAGCAGGGAGGCCAGGCCTACCTGGGGGCTGGAGGTGACGTTGACTCGGGGGTTGGAGGGGTCCGCAGACAGGCAGCTGAAGCCCTTTCTCTGCAGGTTTTGCTGGTGTGATCCCCTTTTAGGAAGTAGACCCTGGTGGAAGGGATGGTGAGCCGCCTGCATCTGTTATGATACAGCCTGTGTCTTCCCGGAGGGCCCCACGCGTGCCTTTTGTTCCGAGGACTCGGTGCCTTTCTGAACCCAGTCTAAAAATTGCCGCAGCTCTTTCTGGTATTAGTCACTGCCTGGTGACTAAGACTTCAGTCCGTCAATCTTTAAATCCTATGACTATTTCTCCACCCAGGTTTTTCAGAATAAAAATTGAAAATGTACTGAACTGACAGCTGCCTGATTTGATTCCTACTGGATTCGTACCTTCCCCAAGTGGCCCCGATCGCCACGGCAGCACCACATCCCAGCAAATTGTTCACACCGACCTTGAGAACTAGGGAGAGGCGCAGGACTGGCACTCAGTCCCGCCCCGGTCACGGGCTTTCTGCGGGTGAAAGGAGACGGTGCTTTTGTCCCTGCAAACAACTGCAGGCAGGGCTATTTATTTTTAACATAGTTGAGCAGACAACTTTATCTGAAATGATTATGTGCTGAAATCTGATGAAAAGGCTGTAAGATGGGCATGGCCAGGGGTGGCAGCCAGGTGTGTTCTGCGTGACGGCTTTTTCTGAACCTGCTGGACAAAGTCCCTGCTCTTTCCTTGCTCGGCCCCAGCCCCAGCCCCACCTCCCCGGGGCTTATCTTCAGTTCCCCAAACCACCACGCCGTTGACTCACTCATTGGCCTCGTTGTGGGGACCCTTCGGCCAGAAGGCCCTTCCCCCTTCCTGCCCAGCTCTGGCCCTGGAAGGGCCCCCAGGCCCGCCATGTGGAGGCTGTTAGAGGCCTCCAAATGCACGTGTTGAAACATAATCCCTAGAGGGACAGTATTGGGTGGTGGGTCTGCCAGAGTGGCTCGGTTCGTGCTGGCTGCTATAGCAGATACAGTCATGGGCTGCCTTGTGAGAACACCTGCGCTGAGAACTGCGTCCCCGGGCAATGTCACCATCATGCAGACATCATAGGGCACACTCACCAGACCTGGCTAGTGCAGCCTGTGACACACGGGGCTCCGTGCTGTAACCTGCTGTTCCGGGGCTACACAAACCTGCAGAGCATGGCACTGCACCCAATACAGCGGGCCGCCGGGACACAGCGCCGGGCACACGTGCGTCTAAACACGGAAAAGGTGTAAAAAATACAGCGCCGGCCAGGCATAGTGGCTCATACTGTAATCCCAGAATTTTGGGAGGCCAAGGCAGTTGGATCGCCTGAGTTCGAGACCAACCTGGACAACGTGGTGAAACCCCCATCTCTACTAAAAATCTAAAGATTAGCCTGGCGTGATGGTATGCGCCTGTAATCCCAGCTACTCGGGAGGCTGAGGCAGGAGAGTTGCTTGAACCCGGGAGGAGGCTGCAGTGAACCGAGATCGCCCCACTGCACTCCAGCCTGGGCAACAGAGCAAGACTCAAAAAAAAATAGCACTGTCTGTGGGACGTGCCTTATGCAGTCTGTTGATGCCTAAAATGATGTTATGTGGCCCTTGACTGGCCCATACACTGCTTATAAACAATAGAAATCGATTTCTCAAAGTTCTGGAGGGTGGAAGTCCAAGTTGGAACACCGGCAGATCCAGTGTCTGGGAGGGGCCAGGCAGCTCTTTGGGGCCTCTTTCGCAAGGGCACAAATCCCGTTCCTGAGGGCTCCCCACAATGACTTCATCACTTCCCAAGACCCCACGTCCATCAGAAATCATGTGATTATGGCCGGGCATGGTGGCTCACGCCTGTAATCCCAGCACTTTGGGAGGCAGAGGAAGGCGGATCACAAGGTCAAGAAATTGAGACCATCCTGGCCAACATGGCGAAACCCCATCTCTACTAAAAATACAAAAATTAGCTGGGCCTGGTGGCGGGTGCCTATAATCCCTGCTACTTGGGAGGCTGAGGCAAGAGAATCATTTGACCCTGGGAGGCGGAGGTAGCAGTGAGCCAAGATCACGCCACTGCACTCCATCCTGGTGACAGAGTGAGATTCCGTCTCAAAAAAAAAAAAAAAAAAAAAAACGGCGAATCGCTTGAACCTGGGTATTGGAAGCTACATGTAAAAAAAAATTCATGCAAGCAAGAAGAGAGTGGAGTAACATATTTAATGTGTTGAAAAAGCCCATCAACCTAGAATTCTGTATCCAGCAAAATTATCCTTCAAAAATGGGAGAGAAGCCCAGGCACAGTGGCTCATGCCGGTAATCCCAGCGACCACCACAAGGCGAGTGGATCACCTGAAGTCAGGAGTTCAATACCAGCCTGGCCAACATGGGGAAACCCTGTCTCTACTAAATACAAAAAATTAGCTGGGCATGGCAGCAGGCACCTGTAGGCCCAGCTACTCAGGAGGCTGAGGCAGGAGAATTGCTTGAACCCAGCAGGTGGAGGTTGCAGTGAGCTGAGATCACACCACTGCACTCCAGCCTGGGTGACAGAGTGAGACTCTGTCTCAAAAAAAAAAAAAAAGAGAGAGAGAAAGAGATCAAATTTTCTTCAACAAACAAAAACTCAGGGAATTTGTTGTCAGTAGACCTACCCTGCAAGAAATGTTAGGAGCTCTCCTTGGGCTGTGACCCTTAGAAACATTTCTTTCCTTAATCTTTTGCCCCTTTCCTGAGACAGAAAGGTTAGAGGTGGCTTGAGTTATCTGAGAGACAAAGCAGCAGATGGAAGGAGCTGTGTGTGCTCACTTGCCCGTGAAACCAAAACCTCACAGAGCCCCTGGCTCTGACCATGTGGCTCTCCAGATAAATGCTTTCAAGACGAAACAGGATGGAGCACACCATACCATGTCTCTTGCCTGAGGCGCCACATTCTTTTTTTTTTTCTTTTGAGACAGAGTCTGGCTCAGTTACCTGGCTGGAGTGCAATAGCATGATCACAGGCGTGAGCCACAGTGTCCAGCTGTGTCATTTATCTTTTAAAGAATGTGGTTGGCTGGGCGAGGTGCCTCACGCCTGTGATCCCAGCACTTTAGGAGGCCGAGGCTTGTGGATCACGAGGTCAGGAGATCAAGACCATCCTGGCCAACATGGTGAAACCCCATGTCTACTAAAAATGCAAAAATTAGCCGGGCATGGTGGCACGCACCTGTAGTCCCAGCTACTGGGGAGGCTGAGGCAGGCGAATCGCTTGAACCCGGGAGGCGGAGGCTGCAGTGAGCCAAGATTGTGCCACTGCACTCCAGCCTGGCAACAGAGTGAGACTGCGTCTCAAAAAAAAAAAAAAAAAAAGATAAATGATGCTGGTCCTTGCCTTTCCCTGTGCACAAGGTAATGTCTGACAGGGCAAGCGATGGCGCCTCTGAGTCCATAGCCAGCCATGCTCCTGCCCCCACACCTGGACGCAATTCTGCTTCGATGCAGCTTCGGAGCCAGTTTCCTGTGATCTGCACTCGCTGACCTCCCGCCACCTGCATGTGAGCTGTGAGCTGACACAGGGCGCTGGAGCCTCCGACAGAACTGCCCACAGGCTGGAGACCTGGCCCCTCTATAGTCCTAGGAACGACCTCTGAGTAAAGCTCACTTTAATTCTTAAAAGCTTGACTTCTTCTTTAGTGAACATATCTAATTGTCTTCCCTGAGGCCAGATAAGTAATTTCCCTCGAAGGTAAGCCTGCCAGGAAGATTGCTCTGGGCCAGGTGCAGTGGCTAACCCCTGTAATCCCAGCACTTTGTGAGGCCAAGGCAGGCAGATCACCTGAGCCCAGGAGTTCGAGACCAGCCTGGCCAACATGGTGACACCCCCGTCTCTACTAAATATACAAAAATTAGCTGGGCGTGGTGACGCACATCTGGAATCTCAGTTACTGGGGAGGCTGAGACACAAGAATTGCATGAACTCCAGAAGCAGAAGTTGCAGTGAGCCAAGGTTGTACCACTGCACTCCCACTTGGGTGACAGAGCGAGACTCCGTTTCAAAAAAAAGACTGCTCTGGGTGCATTTCAAAGTACAGCCATCCCTTGGTATCCACCAGTAACTGGTTCCAGGACCTCCCTTGGATGCCCAAATCCTCAGATGCCCGAGTCCCTACATACAATGGCATAGTATTCCCTATGAGCTACACACTTCCTCCTGTCTACTTTAAATCAGCTCTAGATTACTCACACTACCTAACACAGTGTAAATGCTATGGAAATATTTGGTATATTGAAGTTTTATTTCAATTATTTTTTATTTTATCCCCTGGATTTTGTCTTTTTTAGGGCTTCACTGTATTTTATGATTCCCCCACCCCCACACCATCTATTGGAGCATGAATGTTCGGGGAGTGGCCACAGGTGAGGTGGGAAAAGAGACAACGGGGGTCAGAGAAACCTAGGGCAGAGTCATCAGGCCTGCGTAGTAGACTGTTGGGTTTTGCTTTCAACCTAAAAACAAAGTTGTGGGAGATGAGCAGACTTCCAAAGCATCTTATTCGGGGCAGGGCCAATGAGCTGAGTACATGGGCAAGTGGAGTGGACTCAGACAGTGTGTTTCAAATGTAAGAGTTAAAGAAACGTGAAGAGTGGCTTAACAGTTAAAGACAGGTTTATTTTGGAGAATAAACCTGAGAGGGGCTTCTAGCTGATTTTGGTCAGGAGCATTCTGGTTTTACAGACTAAGGGTGTTTAAGGGTTCAGGGAGGGAGAGCTTATCGCAGGCTCCGAATGCTTCTGTGTGAAGGAGAGTTTTGCTGCAGGGCTGGCATCTTGTGGGGGGAGGGTTATCTCAGGGTTGGAATGTTTCTGGTCGGAGGTGTCACTCGTGGTTTATGGTCATGCTGACATTAGCCATTAGGCTGATGTTTTGGGGCTGGATTTAGGTGGTTTTTAATCAAGGGGAACTTAAAATGGCTGTGTTTGTCCAAGACGGCGAGGCCCCTGCTCTGTCATCAAAGCCTGGTGAGCAGCTAGGGGTGGAAGAGGACAAGAGGGTCTTGGGCAGCAGGTTTTTGAGGGAAGGTTCAGACCCCGGTTTGGGATTGCTGAGATAAGCTGGCATTGGAAACAGGGCATGGGACTGCACCCATGTCTTGAAAATGTCCCTGGCGTCACTGGGGCCCTGAGGGAGCCTAAGCAGAAATCCATCTATCCCCACCTGAGCAGCTGCCTCCCATGCCCCTGCTGGGCAGTTTCCCATGCCAGCATACTGCCAGGTGGAGCGCAATGTGTCTGGGTGACACCGCAGGCCAGCCCGTCAGCACACAGATGCAGAACAGCAGCCTGCCCAGCGTGCAGCCCACATCAGCCAGTCCGGGGCCACCTCTCAGAGTGCATTCGGCTTCCCCAGGAAGTGCCAGACAGGCAGGGGACAGATGGCTCCTGCAGCAGCTGGCACAGTCAGTGAGACCTCCTGCAGTGGCCCCCTCAGGAGGGGATGTGGGGGTGGGGGCCGCATCTGCCCCTGGGCATCTTCCAAGTCCTGGGGTCCTCCCATGTGGCCACAGCGGTTTCCCAGGGCTGAGCAGTCATCAGTCTTGGTAGCTCGGAAGTGAGGTAGGAGAATAGCAAATTGGGGTGACCAGGGCCTGAGGCATGGGCGGGGAGCAGCACGTGCAGCACATCAGCCACAGCCTCGCTCTGACGATGACAAGCCGCTTCAGCCTCGGATGGACTGCTGGCCAGTGCTTCACGCAGTGTCGCGGTGGGGCCCATTGCAGGCCTCTGGGGACACCGAAGGCTGTTTCTGGGTTCTTTTTAGCTTAATTAAAAACCCTAAAGAAGAGGCTCCTGAGGCTGGGCACAGTGGCTCACGTCTGTAATCCCAACACTTTTGGAGGCCAGGGCGGGCGGATCACCTGAGCTCGGGAGTTTGAGCCTGACCAACATAGAGAAATCCTGTCTCTACTAAAAATAAAAAATAAAAAAATTACCCGGGCATGGTGGCACATGCCTGTAATCCCAGCTGCTTGGGGAAGAGAAAAGTAACTGCAGTCGGCCGTTGGTACCCACGGGTTCTGCATTCTCAGATTCAACCAGGACTAAAGCTATTCAGGGATGCCATCCTCCTGCTCCGGCTGTATAAGACAAGCCTTCGCCCTCCACCAGGACTCCAGGTGAGGGCGGCCCGCAGGGCCACAACACCATGAGGCCAGCTCTGCTGAGGCTATCAAATGACCTCCGGGACAATGACGATGGGGGCTGGTGGCCCATGTGGGACTGACGGAAGCCAGCACCGTTTCCACTGACGTCACTGTCTTTGCCACGCTTGTCCAACCTGCAGCCCAGGAGAGCTTCAAATGTGGCCCAACACACATTCATAATCTTAAAATATTTCTGAGATTTTTTTTGTGATTTTTTTTTTTTTTTTTTAGTTCATTAGGATGATTAGTGTTAGCGTATTCTATGTGTGGCCAAGACAATTCTTCCCATGTGGGCCAGGGAAGCCAAAAGACTGGACACCTGGGGTCTGCACCATCCTCAGCAGGGATGAGGAAAAGCCGGTACTGGCCTCCTACCCAGAACCTGGCCCCGACAGTGCTGAACTGATGCGTTTCTCCAGTGGAACCCTGACAACTTGAACTTCACCAAGTTCTCCATCCCCACGGATGTGGGCCCCAGACACGCTCCTCAGTGAGTCTGTGGACATGGGGACGTCTCCAAATGTCCCGTACGTGTGTACATTGGGCATGAAGCTGAGGTCCAGAACTACGAGCCCCTCCAGGTGGGAGCGCCTGCAGCCTCGACGTCTGTAACTTCCCCTTCGAGGTCCGAGCTGCTCGCTGACCTTCGGCAGCCGCTCCGCACCATCCAGGGTATCAGCGTCTCCCTGTGGCACTTGCCAGAAAAAGGTGAAGTTCGACAAGAGCATCTTCATGAACCGGGGAGCGTGGGAGCTGCTGGGGTGCCGCCTCCCACGAGTTCGGCGTGGAAGGGGCACCTGCTACGCAGTAGGTAGGGCTGCGTGGTCATCACCGGTGACCGTCCTCTGTGTGGTTGGCCGGCTGCTGCCCCACGTTCCTCACGGTCACGGACATCATGGGCTTCCACCTGGCCCCCAACAGTGGCATGAAGGTCTCCTTCAAGATCACTCTCCTCTGGGGCTGCTCAGCCTTCCTGGTCCTTGTATCCGACACACAGCCGGCCACAGCCATCCGCGCTCCCCTCAGGGGTGTGTGCTTTCGGTGTGCTGTGATAGGTTTGGCCGAGACCATCTTCATCTTGCTGCTGGTGCAAGGCCTGCAGCAGCCGTGCCCGTCCTGCTGCGTCACCTGGTTCTGGAGAGAATCGCCCAGCTACTTTGTCTCAGGGAGCAATGTTCCCACAGGCTCCCAGCCCCCTTCTGTCACCTGATAGAGTTGTCCAGGTTCTTGGCACGCTGAACAAAGAATCGAACAAAATGCACAAAGTATCAAAAGAACCAAGCCGAGGAAGACAAGCCACAGAAGCAGCAGAGGGAGCACAGATTTACTGAAGATGTTTCAGAGTGGGGCAGGTGCAGCAAGAGGCTGGCGCCTCTTTTTTGTTTTAGATGGCATCTCACTGTCACCCAGGCCGGAGTACAGTGACATCATGTTGGCTCACTGCAAACTCCATCTCCCAGGTTCAAGTGATTCTCCTGCCTCAGCCTCCCGAGTAGCTGGGATTGTAGGCGAGCGCCACCATGCCTGGCTATTTTTTGCATTTTTGTAGAGATAGGTTTTGCCATGTTGTCCATGCTGGTCTCAAACTCCCAGGCTCAAGCAATCTGCCCACCTTGGACTCTCAAAGTACTAGAATTACAGGCATGAGCCACTGCGCCCAGCCAATGCTTTTTGGTATATACCCAGAAGTGGGACTGCTGGAGCATGTGGCAATTCTATGTTTAATTTTTTGAGGAATTTCCCAATTTTTTAACAGTTGATGTATCCACGCAGCTACCCAGCCCTCCATGCATCCCCACCTCCATCATTCAACACCTAGCGAGTGACTGCCACCACCCAGATACCGTGTAGACTGAGTGCTGCAGGACAGCTCTGAGGACGTCACAGCCAGTGGGAAACCTGGCTTTCCTCACTGCCAGCGTCTACTATAACACCTGCTCCAGGCGTATCATCTCGTGTGATTCCCACAACTCTGCACGAGGGACTCTTATTACCCCTGATTTCCAGCTGAGGCGCCAGTGACCCGAGGGACACCGCTTGGGTATACAAAGTCCTTAATAAAGCCCAGAATTGTCTCTCGGGTGTGGCTCACCTTGGGCAGGGCACACCACAGATACCAAGTAAGGGCATGGGAGCTGGCGGACCTTGCGGGGCTCGGACACCACATGGCCAGGTGGGCCCTGGGCTGAGCAGACAGGAGTGAAGGACTATCTGCTGGACTTCCAGAAGTGAAGAGGAGACCCTGTACCGCTAAACAGCCAACTTCTGCAACTAATCTCTTGTATTTGCATATTTAATCTTTATAAAACTGTAGGGAGAATTCACCCACTTTCATACAACGAACTCATAATCTGAATATTCATTAGGTTACTTATTAATTCATAAAAGTGTCTCACGTGGTTTTTATTGGCCAGTTTTCAAAGATTCTTTATAAAATACAGATGGCTGGTGCTGATGAGGCAGTGGTAAAATGATCACCAGCTGTTTCCTGGGGTATAGTCTGGCAATGTACTTAGGATCTACAGAGTAAATGATCCTTTTAGCTGTCATTCTACTTCAAGGAATTTAGAGTAAGAAAGCAGTCAGAACTGCACACAAAGATTTGCCTTCAAGTGTGTCCAATGACATAATAACAAAAAGCTGGAGACAAACTGCCTGTCCAGTAACAGAGAATTAAAGAAATCCTTATAGTTCCACGTGACGGGAAACGCTGCAGCTGTGCAGACCACTGAGGAGCACGGGAGAGCGTGAGAGCATGCAGAGAGGATGCGAAGAGCAATCGGCGTATTCACAGTGTAGCAGGATTCCAATGTCGCAAAAGAAAATATTAACAGCAATATGTTTCTTGAGTGCTTTTTATCATTTGGAAAATTTTATTTATTTATTTTTATTTTTTCAGACAGAGTCTGGCTCTTGTCACCCAGGCTGGAGTACAGTGACGCAATCTTGGCTCACTGCAACCTCTGCCTCCTGGGTTCAAGCGATTCTCCTGCCTCAGCCTCCCCAGTTGCTGAGACTACAGGCACCCCCCACCACGCCTGGCTAATTTTTATATTTTTAGTAGAGACAGGGTTTTACCATTTGGTCAGGCTGGTTTTGAACTCCCGATCTCAGGTGATCCATCCGCCTCACCCTCCCAAAGTGCTGGGATTACAGGCATGAGCCACTGCGCCGGCCGATATGGGAGAATTTTTTTTTTTTTTTTTTTTTTTTTTTGAGACAGAGTCTCTGTTTCCCAGGCTGAAGTGCAATGGCACGATCTTGGCTCACTGAAACTTCTACCTCCCAGGTTCAAGCAACTCTCCTGCCTCAGCTTCCCAAGAAGCTAGGATTACAGGTGCCCATCGCCACACCCATACCCAGCTAATTTTTGTATTTTTAGTAGAGATGAGGTTTCGCCATGTTGGCCAGGTTGGTCTTAAACTCCTGATCTCAGGTGATCTGCCCCCCTCAACCTCCCAAAATGCTGGGATTATAGGCTCAAGCCACTTCACCCAACCAATATGGAAGAATTTAAAACTGAATTATTCAATCCATAAAATAGCAGCTTGGAGTTCACCAGCCATGAGGGAACATGGAACTTTCCACCAGCTTCTACAGCACCAGGGCCAGGGGGAGATACATATTGAAGAAGAAACCCTCACTTGTGTCTGGTCCTGTTCTCAGTGTCTGGATGGCTAATCTGTAGGATGCCTTAATGCACTCTCAGATATCACCTCTCTACAGAGGAGATGGGGAAACTGAGGCCAAGAGTCGACCTACCTGTGGCTCCAAGTTGAGACGGCAGTCAGAGCTGGATCTCTACCTGGGCAGTGTGGCTTCAGAGTCCAGCATTCACCCTGCTGTATAAACTAGATTGTATTTTTTTTTTCTTGTAAAAACAGATGATATGGTTTGGCTCTGAGTCCTCACCCAAATCTCATGGTGAATTCTCATCCCCACATGTCAGGGGAGGGATCTGTGGGAGGTGATGGGATCATGGGGGCCGTTCCCCCATGCTATTCTCACGAAAGCAAGTGAATTCGCACGAGATCTGATGGTTTAAAAGTGTGGTACTCCCCGCACTCTCTCTCCTGCCACCATGTAAGACGTGCCTTGCTTCCCCTTCACCTTCTGCCATAATTGTAAGTGTCCTGAGTCCTCCCCAGCCCTGCAGAACTGAGTCAATTAAACCTCTTTTCTTTATAAATGACCCATCCTTAGGTAGTTCTTCACAACAGTGTGAAAATGGACTAATACAACAGGGTCTCCTTTGGTTTCCCAGACTGGTGCCAAACTCATAGCCTCAAGTGATCCTCCCACCTGGTGCCCAGGCTTTTAAATTTTTCATTCATTCATTCATTCATTTTAATTTACTTTTGAGATGGATGGAGTGCAATGGCGTGATCTCAGCTCACTGCAACCTCCACCTCTTGGGTTCGAGAAACTCTCTCAGCTTCTCAAGGAGCTGGGACTACAGGTGCCCACAACCATGCCTGGCTACACTTTTTTTGATCTTCAGTAGAGACGGGGTTTCACCATGGCTGATCTCCAACTCCCGACCTCAGGCGATCCACCCGCCTCAGCCTCCCAAAGCGCTGGGATTACAGGCACGAGCCACCATGCCAGGCCTTGGTTGTTTTTTTTTTGTTTTTTGTTTGTTTGTTTATTTGAGATAGAATCTGTCACCCAGGCTGGAGTGCAGTGGTGTGATTTTGGCCCACTGCTACCTTGGCCTCCCAGGTTCAAGTGATTCTCACACATGCAGGCCAGCCCAAAACCAATGTATTTCTTAAATGTATTTGAAGTTTCATGTTTCCCTAAAACTAAGCTGCACCCTGACCACCTTAGGCACGTGTTCTCAGGACCTCCAGAGGGTTGTGTTGCTACAGAGAGGAGACAGGGAAATACTGGGTAGAAGAGGGCAGTCCCCTGGCAAAGGCTCTGCCCTCAAGCCCGAACACCCATGGCCCTAAATGGGAACATTCACTCCTGTTTTCGCACCCAAAAGTTGCCTTTTCGTCTTCCATGCCCCTCCCCCATCCTGTACCCATATAAACCCCAAATCCCTGACTCCATAAGGAGACAAACAGAAGAGCAGAAGGATGGCAGAATGGTGCAGCAGAGAGAGAGGAGGAGTGTCTGAACACCAAGAAGTGTGCAGCTGGGGGATGGGAGACCAGCCACTGAATGGCCAAACTCCAAGGGAAGATCACCTTCCCACTCCGTCCCCTCTCCAGCTCCATCCATCCCGCTGAGAGCCACCTCCGCTACTCAATAAAACCCCCGCATTCATCCTTCAAGTGCATGTGCAACCCGATTCTTCCTGGACACTGGATGAGGACCTGGGTACCAAGAGGGCACTGGCTAAGACTTCAGCCATCTGCAGATGGCAAGCCTAAAGAGTGCACTGCAACACACACCCACCTGGGCTTCAGGAGCCGCAGACACCCACTCCTGGATGCTGCTGTGGGGCTGAAGCCCAGCGGCGCTCCAGCCTGCTCCTGCACCTGCCCATCTGCGTGATCCCCCTCCCGTAAGGGGTTTGAACGTGCAGCTCAGCAGACGAGCCACAAGCCTTATGGTTCTCACACTGGTCATTTTAGAGTCGCCCAGGGAACTGGATACACATGCCTAGGCCCAGCCCTGTCCTACCTCACAGAGCCACACCCCATTGCACATCCTGCAAGGGAGGGTCAGGGAACCCTCCCAATTCAGTGTCATGGGCCACGGTCACTCATTATATTAGGCCTAGAATAATTTTTTTCCAATATTTTAGAGTTTGGCTCTTTTTGTTAACATTTTCCAAGGTTCACCGTCCTTTTAGGGCACACTGTGTTGCCACCATAACTCAGCTGGTCACACCTTGAATGCTCTGGCGAAGACCAACTTGGAGTCAGTTCTCTCGGGTCCCCTCTTTCCTCAGTGAATGATTTTCTGGACACCATCTCTGGGACGACACCCACTTGCCTCCCCAGGCGGAGCCCAGCTCTGGGTCTCTCCAGCCACCTGTTCCCTAGAGGAGCCTCCCTGGCCACCACCCAGTGAAAGTCACCCCTCCAGGGCCCTCTCCCTGGAAAGGCTGACCTGGGGTGCAAGATGGGTGGCAGCCTGCTCATCTCCTGGCTAGCCAGAGCATCTTTTCAGTAGACTCATAATGTCTAGAAGGTGCCTTGCTTCTATCTGAGTCATCAAGGCAAAAGGTTTGCTCTTGGGCTGATCATTAGTGGCAACTGACGTGCTCATAGAAACACCAAATTCGCTCCTCTGCGCACACTGTGGCCTTCACCCTTGGGTGGTCTCGGAAGCACCCGGAGAGCTAAAAAGGAGCTCGGGCTGTGGCTCCATGAGATGGGACAAGGCTGGGCCCAGGCATGAGTATCCAGTTCCCTGGGCGACTCTAAAATGACAAGGATTGGCTGTCTGCATGACAGCTGGGAACGGGCAACCAGATCCTTTCATTTTTGACACGGAGTCTCTCTGTTGCCCAGGCTGGAGTGCAGTGACATGATCTCGGCCCACTGCAACCTCCGCCTCCTGGGTTCAAGCGACTCTCCTGCCTCAGCCTCCTGCGTAGCTGGGACTACAGGCGTGTGCCACCACAAGTTAATTTTTTGTCTTTTTAGTAGAGATGGGCTTTCACCATGTTAGCCGCAATGGTCTCGATCTCCTGACCTCATGATCTGCCTGCCTCAGCCTCCCAAAGTGCTAGGATTACAGGTATGAAGCCCAAGAGACCACAGGCAAAAATATACTCACCATAATGTCATTTTTATAGTTTTGACCTCTGAGTACCAGGGCCCTGTGTCGAGAAGGAGGGTCCTGGAGCCCACAGGCCAGTAGGCTGGTCAGCTCTCTTCGACACTTCCCCTGCTCCTTCCTCTTAGTGCTTGGGACCGGAGGTATGATAGATAGGGTTGGGGTGCTGTAGAGGGAGCCCAAGGTGATGGATCAAAGTGGGGAAGGACAAAATCCACTGCAGAGAGAGGGATTCGCCAGGTGCTCCAAAGAGCCAACGGCGGGAGACTCAGAGTAGGATGAGCAGAGGGTAGAAAGGGCAGTGGTTGGTGCTGCCTCTGTGGGTTTCTGGGGCTCTCACCCAGCACTGCTTGTCACCAACTCTGTAATCTGACTTCTCTTTAGTTTGTTAACTTCACAATCTGTACGTTTGGGAAAGGAGAGGATACTTTCTTTCTTGTAAAGGGTGAAAAGGTTGCAGCCTTTAAGGTGGTGAGAGGGGAAGAGTTCCCCGGACCCTTTTGGGGGACTTGCAGTAAAGGTGTGGCCTCCTCACTGGGCACCAAGCTCAAACCCCTCGTGGGAGGGGGAGCTCGCAGGCTAGTGGGGGCGAGGACCAGGAAAGCACTTTTGGGCTCTGGCCCCACGGGGCATCTTGGGATGTGTTACAATTAATTCTCTTTTAGCAACTGTCCCCCGTGGATCACTAAGTGTTAACTAGCTCGGTGGAGAGTTTGAGTGACAGCCTTTCACACACTGCCTTGTTTTGTTGTTGCTGTTGTTGTTCAGATGGAGTTTCGCTCTCGTTTCCCAGGCTGGAGTACAATGGCATGATCTCGGCTCACCACAACCTCCGCCCCCTGGATTCAAGCAACTCTCCTACGTCAGCCTCCCGAGTAGCTGGGACGACAGGCATGTGCCACCAGGCCAGGCTACTTCTGTATTTTTAGTAGAGATGGGGTTTCTCCATGTTGGTCAGGCTGGACTCAAACTCTCGACCTCAGGGGATCCACCCTTCTCAGCCTCCCAAAGAGCTGGGATTACAGGCATGAGCCACTGTGCCCAGCTAGACCCTGCCCTCTTGGTACCTGGTTCCTTGTTGGGCATCCAGGAAGAATCAGGTGATATGGACTTGAAGGGTGGTGAAGAGGTTTTACTGAGCGATGGAGGTGGCTCTCAGTGGGAAGGGGAGCTGGAAGGTGGATGGAGTGGGAAGATAATCCTTCCTGGTCAAACTCCTCTCCACGTTCACGTTTCTTCTCTCTCTCCTTCTCTGCTGTGCCACTGCACTCCTCTGTCAGTGAAGTTTTGGGTTTTTATGAGTACAAGATTGGGGCATGGTGGGCCAGAGAGGTTTTGGAGAAAGCACCACGCAGGTGGGAATACAGGGATGTGAAGTTCTCGTGTAGGGGCAAGGGCCCCGGCTTGTGGGTGGGGCCCCTGCTGGGGAACCGCCCTCTTCTCTCCAGTATTTCCCTGCCTCTTATCTGTATCAGTGGCCCTAGTGTCCCAGAGACACAGGTACCTCAGGGGAGGAGGGGTTGGGGAAGGAGCCCTGTGCTGAAAGGGTTGGCTAAGCATACATATGCAGCGAGTTACAGGAGGAGTGGTAAATATTCATGAAAAGGGTCTGGCTATATGCATACTAAACAAACATGCATGTCACATACAACCTGTTCTCCCTCTGGGGTGGAGTCTTTTTTTTTCAATTTGTGTTGTCACCAATGGAGTGGAGCCTTCACATGAACGTATGGCAGTGACACCCGAAACGTCAGCGGTCTTCTCAGGACATGAAGGCACTCAAGTGTGCAGCCTCTGTAAACCAGCCAGAGCCAGTCCATGGGCGGGGTCCCTTATCAGGAGGAGGTTCCTGAAGTCAGTCTCCTGCCCAATCAGAGCTGTGGTCACCGCAGCGGAACGGGGTCAGCCGGCGTCTGCGGCTGGAGGAGCTGCAGTCCTTTAAATCTTGCTCATCATGGGTCCAGTGTGTGTTTAGCCGCTGGAGAAAAAGAAGACACTGTGGGGCTAGGTGCAGTGGGTCACGCCTGCAACCCCAGCCCTTTGGGAGGCCAAAGTGGGTAAATCACAAGGTCAGGAGTTCGAGACCAGCCTGGCCAACACGGTGAAACCCCGTCTCTACAAAAATACAAAAAATTAGCCGGGCATAGTGGCAGGCGCCTGCAATCCCAGCTACAGGGGAGGCTGAGGCAGGAGAAGCGCCTGAACCCAGGAGGTGGGGGTTGCAGTGAGGCAGAGGTTGCATGAGCCACGATCACACCACTGCACTCCGGTCTGGGCAACGGAGTCAGAGTCCATTTTGAAAAAAGAAAAAAAGATGACGTGGCGGCGAGTGCAGTCTGTTCTCTAAGTGTAGGAGAGGCAGCTCAACCCTTGCCCGGCGTTACCTGAGGTGCTGTCTGTAATTTGATATCTTACTGCCACAGAGCCTGTCCTGTGGGTCCTACGGTCTCCATTTTACCTTTAGTGCTGTTCAGTGTTGTGTGTAAACCCTAAAAGGAGGGCATTAAAGGATGTAGCTGACCTGTTCCCTCATGGCCAGGAACTCTGTTTTGGGGTTCTTCTCATGTCCCCTTTGCTACAGGGCGCTCCCTTGGTGGAGAGGGGCTTAGGATTTTATCTTAGTCTACACTCCTCTGTAAAGCAGGGTGAAGATTCAATGTGTTAATGCATGAAATATGCTCCGTGCGCAGTACGTGCTCAATTGATGTTAGCTGTTGTTATTACTATTATTTTGAGGTGGTCTCACTCTCACCCAGGCTGGAGTGCAGTGGTGCGATCTCGGCTCACTGCGACCTCTGCCTCCCGGGTTCAAGTGATTCTCCTGCCTCAGCCTCCCAGGTTGCTGGGATTACAGGCACCCGCCACCAAGACCAGCTAATTTTTTTTTTTAGATGTAGTCTCATCCTGTCGCCCAGGCTGGAGTACGGTGGCACAATCTTGGCTCACGGCACCCTCCATCTCCCGGGTTCAAACGATTCTCCTGCCTCAGCCTCCCAAGTAGCTGGAATTATAGGCATATGCCATTACATCCAACTGATTGTTGTATTTTTAGCAGAGATGAGGTTTCGCCATGTTGGTCAGGCTGGTCTCAAACTCCTGACAGCGTACCTGCCCTCCTCGGCCTCCCAAAATGCTGGGATTACAAGCATGAGGTACCAAGTCCAGCCTATTATTTTTTAGAGATGGCTTACCTTATGTTGTCCAGGATGGCCTCTACCTCCCGGGCTCAAGCAATTCTCGCTCCTCAGCCTCCTCAGTAGCTGGACTGCAGGCGTCAGCCACCCTGCATTGCTTAAATGTTAGCTATCATTAATGGACAACTGTTACTAATTAGATGTACTTTCTTTTTAAAACCTGGACCTCTAAGCAACGTCGTTCTCCCTCAGTCCTCAGCACCCACCTGGTCGGGCATCAGGTCTCACCAGGCTACAGAGCGGTAGGTGCGTGCCAGGTCACCAAGACTTTAGCCTGGTGATACTGACCCCAGGGCCTCAGATCACCAAGTCTGCAAGTCTGGAACCCAAAGGCCTCCGTTCCCCGAGGTGGCGCAGGGAGTGCGTCAGCTGTGGGGAGCATAGGGGTGGGAGGTGAAGGCGGTGGGGTCCCCTACGGGATCAGGCTTGTCCTCGAAGGCAGGCCCTCCATAGGGAGACCAGGTGGGGGTGGGATCCGACAGGCGGCCATCCCCGGCCACCTGTGGATGGAGGGCTGGGCATGTGGCCGGAGGGCTGGGACCCTCTGCAGGCAGCGCCACCGGAGCGGGGACTTGGGGTCCGCAAGGGTCTAGGGCGCCCCGGAGAAGCCTGCTGCCCCAGGCCGGTGCGGGGGAGATTGGGTCCCGTCAGCCCGGTGTCCATCAGTTCCTGCGGCCCCCGGAGAGGGGATGTGGATTGGACTTGGGCTCTGGGCACTGCAGGAGGGCGAGTGCGCGGTTCCCTCGGGGATCTGGGGTCACTCCCGCGCCTCGGCGCTGTTCCCACGCCCGCCCGCACTCCCGTGGCCCTCCGCGTTGCAAGAGTGTCAGGGGCGTGGCGCCCGGGCCCCCAAGTCTCCCCTGCCCGCGGAAGGGCGCGGGGCTGGGGCGGAGCACGCGTGGGAATGAATGAAGGAACGAACGACGCTACAGAGCCCTCCCCCAGTGGAATGAAAGTGCAAATCCCGCGTTTCGGGCGGCGGCGCGGCGCGGCCGGGGTCCGGTTTCACTTCCTCCCTGCCCGGGGCGGGGCCTGCGCGCCTGTCCCCGCCCCGATCCGCCCCCGGCCCGCCCCGGCGCCGCGCGGAACTCGCGGGTTCGGAGCCGCCCGCTGAGGTCAGAAGGAGGCGGCCGGGGCGTCCGAGCAGAGCGTCTGCGCCGAGCGGGGCCGCCGCGCGCCGGAGCCGGAGCCGAGGACAGCCGGGGCCGGGGCCCGAGCCCGAGCCGAGCCGGAGCGCGAGCGAGCGGCCGAGACCGTGCCCCTCCCGCCTCGCCCCGCGCCGCCGCGGCCAGGCCCGGCATGGAGGAGGAGTGCCGGGTGCTCTCCATCCAGAGCCACGTCGTCCGCGGCTACGTGGGCAACCGGGCGGCCACGTTCCCGCTGCAGGTACGCGCCGCCCGCCGCCCGGGCTTACGTAACCCGACACGCGTGGCCCCCGAGCCCGTGACCTTGGCGGGCCGCCGGGACGAGGCTCGGGTCCCCGAGGGAGGCTCGGGAGCTGCGGGCAGAGCTGGCGCGGGCGCCGGGAGGCAGGCGCGGGATGAGCCGCCCGCTCTGCTGGGCTTGCCGGGGCGGGGGCGGAGGACCGAGCGCTGCGGGCCCCGCGGGTGGGACGGGTCCGGCGTCCGGGGCACCGCGAGGAGGGAGCCCCGCGCACCGGCTGTGGCGCAGCCGCGCGTCCCGGCCCCTTCCCGCAGAGCGGGCCGGCTGCCGCGGGGCGGGGCGGGCTGCGGCGGGGGGACGGTCCCCGGAGGCGAGGGAAGGCGGCAGAGCCCGGGAGTCCCGGGGCGGTCACGGGAGCCGGGACCTTTCCCGGTGGAACGCGTAGGCGGCCGTGGAGCTCCAGCGGTCGGCGCGCACACCTGCTGGGCCCCTGTGGGTCAGGAGGTCGAGAGGAAGGAGGAAGACGCCGAGTGAGGTCACGGAGCCCACGAGGGTGGACTCTGCTCTTGGCCTGACCACCGCAGGAGGTGGCCGAAGGGAAGACGGCGGGGCTGCCCTGCGCCCTCGCATCCCTGCAGGTGTTTGCTCCGAGAGCAGTTCGGGACTGTGCATCGGCTTTAGGGAGCCCCTTTTAAAACGCATTAGCCGGGACTTCCTGGTTGCAGCTAAGGGGCCCTTGGAGGGGTCGGCCTGAATGCGGAGGAACCGAGTTAGAACCCAGGTGATGGCACTTCCTGGCCTTGTCGAGTCAGCAGGAGGGCAGGTGGGGGGGCTGCCGGGTGGTGGCTCTCCTGTGCTGCCCACCTGTGGCCTGGACCTCGGGGAAGGGAGCAGGTGTGCCTGGTCCCTGTGCTGGACCCCACGGACCTAACGAAGGGCCACCTGGTCATGGGCCTGCCGTGCGCGCTGGCCTGGGAGGAAGACAGACAGGAACGGGGAGAGCAGCGCCTCAGTGGAATTTGAGGGCTGACTTGGGCCTGACCCCGGGAGGACCAAGCGGAGCAGAGCTGAGCGCCGAAAGGCAGGGGTTCGAGTCTTACGTGAAGTGGAAGGCCTGTTGGGAAGGGGGCGGTGCTTCACAGGTGGTCTCACTTGAGCCCCTCATTCCAGCCCGCTGCGGGGGACCCTGCCGGGAGCAGCAGAGTGCACCTATTAAGCACTGCTCTGGACCCCTCCTAGCTGGAGGAGGGTGGGGAGGTCACCGCGGGCTGGCGGATTGCTTGGGCAGAGTCAGAGGCAGGATCATGTTCGGGAGGAAAGGTGCAGGGTACCTGAAGCAGGGCAGCCAGGGAGGGTGGAGCCGGGGGCTCTGAGGATAGTGTCTGCTGTCTTGACAGAAGTGTGCAGGTCCTGCAGCGTCTGTCCCGTTCATCCTCCCGTCCACCTCCTACTTCACTGGGCAAACTGGTTTCTTCTTCGCTTCACCTGGGATCCCCCAGCAATGTCCCTTGTTCTTGAACTCCCAGTGACTCAAGGGAGGGGCGTCCTCTGGTTGCTTACCTGAGGCAGAGCCTTGTAAGGATGGCACCGCCGTTCTCACCTGGGGTCTCCCCAGTGCCCAGACCGGTGGGCTCCCATGCAGGCGTTTTGCTCCCATACCCCGACGTCCCAGCACAGCTGGACAAGAAGAAGCAGTGCAATGGGAGGGGCTGAGGTGGCTGCAACCAAGCCAGCCTGGACCAGCCTTAGTGGGCACAGGCGGGTCTGGCGGACAGAGCCTGGAAGTGGCTTTGGGCTGGTGTTTGCCGCTCCAGCCGCAGTTCCAAGGGGAAGCGTCCTGTAAAGTCTAGGGCTGCTCTTCAAGAATTTGTTCTTGATTTCAATCACCATGTGGCTTAGGACTCCAAAGCCTTGTTTCCAAGGCTGAATGTGGGGAAAGAAAACTTAGAAACTGGCAGAACAGTGTCTGGCTGAGCTCCAAAGATTTGCCTTAATGCTACTTGGAATGAGACTGGAGAATGCCTGAGGGGTGTGGCATGTAGCAGGGCGGCTGACGAGGCTCCTTATGGGGACTGACCCAGGGGTCTGGGGGTCCCACCTCAAAGCAGGTGTCTCCTCATCTTGGAATTGCAGCTGAGGGACCTGGCCCTGGTTTCTGAGCCTGGTCTCTCCTGCAAACTAGGTGCAATACTCGTTTGCAAGATAGCACCAGGGCCCCTTGTGCCCTGCGTGCCAGGCTTGGGTACACCCATTGCCAGGGAGCTCCTGCTGATCCCCTGGGAGTGTGGCACAGATTCGTCCTGACTGGACCATCTGCATGTCTGGGCCTCAGAGCTGCTCTCCGCAGACACTTTCTGCCAGGTCCTCTCAGTGTCACTCTGCAGCCAGGAGGCAGCCACCCTCCCTGCGCAGAGCAAAACCTTGAGCCTGTGTTTGGCTTTTGTTTCTGGGCATATGCCCAAGGTACATTTTAGTGGCGGGGAACTGAAGGAGGGGAGCATGTCGACATGACCAGTGCTGGCAGGAGGTCCAGCGTCAGGCTGCATGATTAGGGTTTGCAGATTGAACGCAGAGGGCAAGAGCAGGCTGGCGGTCTGGGGGTGCATGGAGGAGAGGAGCTGGGGGGCTGCCCAAGTCAAGCACAGACCCGCCCAAGGACAGGCCTTGGGATGCGCCTTGGGGCTTGGATTCTAGGCAGGGGGAGAACAGGAAGGAGTGGAGGAAATGAGTGTGGCTGCCGCTGTCTGTCCTCCCACACTGCTAGGACTGTTCGCTTCTGGGTGTAGGAAACCTCAGGTTCTTTCAGGACTGGGAGGTTTGGTTCTTTGGCGCCCCTGATGTGTGTGTGTGGAAAGCCTTCCCGGCTCATCAGTTCAGCAGCTCGCGTGTTTCTGTAGGCGCCACTGCACCGTGGAGATCCTGGGGCCTCAGGGCAGCCTTCCAACCCCTTTTGCCCTACTGCTTCCATAAGCCTAAGGCACGCAGCTGCAGGTTGCGTGGGAGTTTGCTGGGGTGAAAATACTGTGCACAGCTTCAGGGTTATGTAGGAGTTTGCCTGGACTGCCAAAATAAAGCACCGCACACCAGGTGGCTGACAGTAGCAGAAATGCGCTCTCTCATAGTCTGGGGGCCAGAAGGCTGAGACCAGGGTGTGGGCAGGGCCATGCTCCCTCCATACGAGGGTCCTTCCTGGCCTCTTCCGGCTCTCGGTGGCCCCTATCTTCTGGGGCTCACGGCCAAGTCCCTCCAGCCTGTGCCTCTGTCCTCACGTGGCCTCCGCTCTGTATGCGCTTTTAGAAGCACTCTCACATGGGATTCAGGCCCACCCGATGATCTCATCTTGAAATCTTACATCTGCAAAGATCCTCTCTTTCTTTTTCTCTTTCTCTTTCTTTCTTCTTTTGAGACAGAGTCTTGCTCTGTCGCCCAGGCTGAAGTGCAGTGGTGCAATCTCGGCTCACTGCAACCTCCACCCCATGGGTACAAGCAATTCTCCTGCCTCAGCCTCCTGAGTAGCTGGGAATACAGGCATGTGCCACCATGCCCAACTAATTTTTCTGTATTTGTTTATAGTAGAGACGGGTTTTCACCATGTTGGCCCAGGCTGGTCTTGAACTCCTGACCTCAGGTGATCTGCCGGCCTCATCCTTCCAAAGTGCTGGGACTACAGGCATGAACCACCACGCCCAGCCCAAAGATCCTTTTTCCAAATAGAGTCACCTTCACAGCTTCCAGTTAAACATATCCTTCGAGGGTTCAACATTCAACCACTGTGGGGTAGAAGGAGCCTTCAGAGAAATTTGAAATCGGTATAAATTGAGGGATGAATTAAAGGCCCAGAAGTTGATGATGTCAAACCGTCCTTTTTGGAAGTGAGGGGAGCAACACAGCCGTGAGTCTGCAAGCTGGGCTGCGCAGATTGTCCCGAGCACATCCAAGGCCAATGGCTGCTCTGCCGTTGGGAGAGGCGAGCCCATCCTGATGCTGCCTGTGCGTCCCGTCTGGGTGGGGCCGTGGTGGGCTCCCGCCGTCCGGGTGATGTCCGCATCCTTCATCTGTCAGCTTCTGGAGCAGCCAAGGCTGGGCACCAGCACTCCCACCTCAGACACACGTGGCCTCCGTGCGCCAGGGTCACGGTGCAGGTGTCCTGTCATATGGCCACTCCAGTGGGAGGAGGTCATAGAAATCAGACATTAAATTAGTGAATACAGGCTTTGAGAATCTAACTGGGGAGCTTAGCTCAAGACCCATTTAAATACCACATTGCAGAGACCAGAAGACAAGACTATGGGACCCCCTGCACCCCGACCAAAAGACGCTGTGAGGTGGGTGGCTCCGCTTGGGACCTGCAGAAATCAGCCTCATTCTTTCCCTCTCCCAGTCCCAGTCCATTGGTGCGGAACAGACCTGAGGGGGCTTGGTGGAGGTTGTGTTTCTCCATCCAGGGGCCTCAATGCCACGCCTGTTGGCAGGTGGACTGTGGCCTAAACACTGCACAGGAAGAGGCAAGGGGCCCCCTGGCCTGGAAGCCTGGATTGCTGCACCTGCTCTGACTCCTACCTGCTGAGTGACGTTGGCAAAAGTAGCTGGGGCAGAGCTCCAGGGTCTCACCTGCTTACTGGACCCTACTGCTCCAGAGCGGAGCAGCAGCTGCAGAGCTTTGGGACCTCAGCACTTTAGCAGCACGTGGACATCAGCGGCGAGTTACCTGGGGCTCCCAGAGGTGCACGACTGGGTTCCAAGGGGGTGGCTTGAGGTCCTTCAAGGCAAGAGCTGATTTCCAACCTCGAATTTTTAAGAATCCCTGAGCACAGGTGTGGCGGCTCACACCTATAATCCCAGCACTTTAGGAGGCCGAGGTGGGTGGATCACTTGAGCCTGGGAGTTTGAAACCAGCCTGGGCAACATAGCAAGACCCCACCTCTGCAGGAAAAAAAAATACTGGCTATGGTGACTCACATCTGTAGTCCCAGCTACTTGGGAAGCTGAAGTGGGAGGATCACCTGAGCCTGGGAGCTGAGGATGCAGTGAGCCGTGATTGTGCCACTGCACCCCAGCCTGGGTGACGGTGAGACTCTGTCCCAAGGAAAAAAAGTACAAATAAACATGCATGGAAATACAATTTATTTTTAACCAGAAAGTTGATAGATAATACCAATGCACTAGGTAGACCTGTCTCAAAAAAAAAAAAAAAAAAACTCCCCTGCTCTACGAGGCGGCCTTCTGCAGAGTGGTGGCATTGCAGGAGGATTCTCCTGGGGAAGTGGTTAAAACACCTGGTGTTTTGGAAAATCTTTACGTTTTTTTCTTAGAATTCCCAGGATAGAAAGAGCCTTTTCTTTCTTCAGAACTGCACTGGTAAGATTCTGGAAGAATGTCACCCTGCCTTTTCTTTTCTTTTCTTTTCTTTTCTTTTTTTTTTAAAGATGGGGTTTCACCATGATGGCCAGGCTGGTCTTGAACTCCTGACCTCGGGTGATCCACCCACCTCGGCCTCCCAAAGTGCTAGGATTACAGGCGTGAGCCACCGGCGCCCGGCCACCCTGCCTTTTAAAAGGCAAAATGTTATTTTTGCCTTAACATTTTTCAAGGTGACATGGATTTACAAACATTACCAAAAAGCCGGCGCTGGGCCATGCCCTGTGGCTCATGCCTGTAATCCCAACACACTGGGAGGCTGGGGTGGGTGGATCATCTGCGGTCAGGAATTAGAGACCAGCCTGGCTAACATGATGAAACCCCATCTCTACTGAAAATTAGCCAGGCGTGGTGGCTCACTTCTGTAGTCCCAGCTACTCAGGAGGCTGAGGCAGGAGAATTGCTTGAACCCAGGAGGTGGAGGTTGCAGTGAGCCAAGATCGCACCACTGAACTCCAGCCTGGGTAACAGAGTGAGACTCACTCTCAGAAGAAAAAAAGAAAAAGAACCAGCGCTGACAAGCATGCCTCCTGCTTGCCTCGAGCGCCTGCTAACTTCCCCAGAGGTGATACTGATGCTGCGGTTGGCGACTGTTCCGGTATACTCTCCCGGCCACGCTGGGCAGCTGGCCCTCCTCCCGTCTGGCTGCGATTCTCTTTCTCCCCGGCCTCTGCCAGTCCCTGGATCTGAGCCAGAACGTGCCCCAGTCCCGGAAACAGGTGTGCTTCCTGGTGTTTCTTCTTCTTCTTTCATCCTTCTCCAAAAGGAACAAATTATTTAGTTTCTTGCTTTTCTGACTCTCTTAGTTTGGGACTGAGGTTTCTGTTGCTCCTGTTTGGCTGTTGTGGAGAAAAACAAGACCTTATTGATCCCATTTTCTTTCTTTTTTTTTTTTTTTTTGTAGAGATGGGGGTTTCACCATGTTGACCAGGATGGTCTCGATCTCTTGACCTCGTGATCCACCCACCTCGGCCTCCCAAAGTGCTGGGATTACAGGCGTGAGCCACCGCACGTGGCCATTGTTGTCATTTTCTTTTCTTTTCTGTTTTTTTCCCCGACGGAGTTTCCCTCTGTTGCCCAGGCTGGAGTCAGTGGTGCGATCTTGGCTCACTGCAACCTCTGCCGCCTGCCTTGGCCTTCCAAGGAGCTGGGACTACAGGCAGATGCACCACCACGCCCAGCTCATTTTTGTATTTTGGTAGGGATGGGGTTTTACCACGTTGGCCGGGCTGGTCTCGAACTCCTGATTTCAGGTGGTCCATCTGCCTTAGCCTCCCAAAGTGCTGCTACCAAGCCTGGCCTATTGGTCCCATTTTCTGATATCTCCCTCCTGCCTCTAGCCCTAACCCACATCAGTGCATGTGTATGTGGGTATGCTTGTGTGTATATGCTGTGTGTCTGTGGGCATGTGTGTGTACATGATGTGTGTGCATGTCTCTGTAAATGATGTGTGTGGGGGCGTGTGTGTATGTGGTGTGCATGTGGGATACATGTGCGTATGGGGCATGTGTGCGTGGCATGTGTGTATGCGCATTTCTGGGCATGTGTATGTGTCCTGGGCAAGCATGTGTGCATGTGTGTGTGTGTAGTGTGTTGCCCTACAGGCCCCAGTGTTGGCTGGCCCCCATCTTTTCTGTAAGTGACTTCCCTCTTCCTAGGAGGCTTGGTGTGACTGGCATTCTCTGGAAGGAGAGGGCAGATCCACAGAGTGGTCAGCTTCGGGGACACCGGGGCTGCTGATGGGCTTTATGGCCTCCTGGCCTTGGTGTCTTCAGGTGCACACCCACACGGAGCTTTTGAAATGGAACCATGCGTGCCCAGTTCACAGAGTGATGCCGAGGAATAGGACAGAGGGAACTTCTCAAGGGGAAAGGAAGAGAGGAGGTGTCAGAGGTGGGCTGAGCAAAAAACTGTGATCGGCCGAGGAGGGGCGGGCAGCCCTCCCTCCCTGCCCACAGAGCAGCTGCCCCGTGCCAGGCTATCTCCCTGCTCTGCATGGGGCCTCTGTTTTAAAGGGTTCTGCAGCCAAGACAAGCCTGCCAGCCCCTGTCCGTCCTCGGCCGCTCCTCCGGCAGCTTTCCCCACTCCTGAAGCAGGTGGCTAGCCCTGCTCAGCCTCTTGTTCCATCTCCTTACCTGTGGCAGTCGCCGAGCCGCTGGAAACGTGGTCACCCTAGGACAGCTAAATGAGGAAGCTGTGTGGTATGTGCAGGTGTGGCTGTCCCCTAGGGCCAGTTTCTGTGTGTGGGAGCGAGTTCCAAGGGATAGGAGGGAGTCAGCACTTGGTGGCACTCTGCTGGTCGGGGCACAGAGAACGGCATCCAGGAGGGTGCAGCGGGCGTGAGGCTCTGGAGCTAGAAGAAGGTGGCATTTTTGCTGCACGCTGTGGGGCTGCAGGGGGCCTGAGGTCACACCAGGGAGCCCATATTGGGGTAGGAATCCTGCTTTGGCAACCCCTGTACTTAGCCCCCAGCTGTCTGGCCATTTGTCTGGGCACTTCTGAGCCAGCCATGACCTCTGCTCTCCCTTGGCACTTTGCAGTGAGCCCAGCACCCAGCAGCCCCTGACCAGCCCGTGCATGGTCCCCCTATGACGCCGGAAGCCTGGAAATAGGGGGCTGGGTGTTGATGTGCCGTGAGCAGGGCTGGGGCCCAGGTGATGGGGCCGAGACTGCGAAGGCTGAGGCAGGGGTGGGTCGGAGGGGGGAGACTGCTCAAGGGGGCTCAGGGCCATTTCCAGCAGCAGTTCCCCTTGGTGATTGCAGGATGAAGGACATGGTTGACCTGAACTGTAGGGCTGACCAGTGACAGACGGTGGGAGGGACACTGGTGCTCGGGTCCAGGTTGATCAGGGTGACGGCAGTCACGTGATGCTCTCCTGTCCTCTTTCCCAATTCTGATTTCCTACTACAGTGGTCAAAGGTCTCAACTCTAGGGAGGGTTCTGCTGGGTGTCTGGCTTCTGCTTCTGCGCAGCGCTCACCGTGCTCTCTCCTGGAACTCCTGGAACAAGGGTGGCCAGGCCAGGGTGAAGGAGCTGCGCTGGAATGTTCCAGAGCTTCCCCCACTGCTGTTCTGAGTCACTCTGCCTCCCCGGAGGAGAAGGATCAGCTGAGCCGCCGTGCTCACGTAGTGTCTTGCTGTGCCTTGCTGTCTGCCTCGCTGTGAGCAGAGTGGGCGGATTGCACTAAGGCGTGCACGTGGGCCCTGGGAGGGAGTGCAGAGCAGCCACTCCCGCACGTGGGCAGGAGGAAGGATGCTCACATGGCCGGCGGAGGGAGGGGGACCGAGGGCTGCGCCTGCAGAGGATGAGCTTGTGTTGTGGGCAGCAGGGAGAGAGGGTCGGGGAACTCCTCGCCTGCGTTCTGCTGTGGCTGCTCCTGCGGCTGGACTGGATGACTGATGAGGTGGAAATCGCCTTCCCCCGCCCCACTGACGGCTGCTGTGACCCCCACAGGAAGTTCCCACGAGGAAGTTGGAGCCCTTTCCAAGCCATCCCACTGGCCCAGACTCTGCTGGGATTATTTTGACCCCCCAGGGCAGAGTGTGGCCATCTGACCGGCTTTCTCTCTCAGCGGGAGACGGGGCGCACGCCTGCACCTGGGGGAGCCCAGTACGATGCACGGATGAGTGGTGCAAAGCCCATCAGCCCCGAGGCTCTTCCTCCCCCGGCTGCCCTGTCTTCATGGCGCCTTTCTGCTTGGTGGTGGCCTTTTAGCTCGCTGGTCCTTCCCAGGCAGCTGGAGCAGAGTCACGCCTTGTGGTAGAGGCTGAGCAGGAGCTTGTCCTTCAGACTTTTCGGGGAGACACCCAGGCTTTCTGTGGCAGCAGTGGGTTTGCCAGTGCAGCCAGAGCCCAGGGGCTTTGGCCAGAGCCGGCAGGGATCCCCAACCCCGAAGAACCCTGCCAGGGGCTGGCGCACTTGCAGAGGTCAGGCGGGCACGGTTGCAGCAGGGTCTTGCAGGCTGGCAGGACGGTCTGAGTTGAGAGAAGGGAACTGGCAAGGCACAGGGGCTTCCGAGCTTCCGGGGCTTCAGAAGGGGCCCGGCCTCAGCAGCCCAGTGAGGAGTTCACAGGGTGCTGGGTGACCCAGCAGCCAGGGGCATCGCTGTGGGCGTGGGACACTCCGGGACGCTGAGCTGCGTCCTGTGGGCAGCAGCAGACCCTCAAGGCTGAGTTTAGAGGGGTGTATCTGGAGGGGGTGGGGAGTACACATTGAGGGGCGCTAGGAGCGGAACGGTAATGGAGACCAGGTACGGTGGCTCGTGCCTTGTAATCCCAGCACTTTGGGAGGCTGAGGTGGGAGGAGCACTTGAGCCCAGGAGTTCAAGACCAGCCTGGGTAATATAGTGAGACTCCATCTCTACAAAAAACGGAATATTAGCCAGCCATGGTGGTGCACGCCTGTAGTCCCAGCTTTGCAGGAGGCTGAGGCAGGAGAATCACTGGAGCCCAGAGGCGGAGGTTGCAGCAATCCGAGATTGTGCCACTGCACTCCAGCCTGGGCAACAGAGTGAGATCCCTGTCTCCAAACAAAACAAAAAATGGTAGCACAGCGGCTGATAAAACCATCCCTGGAAGGGGGATGAGGCGATAGTCCACAGGTCTCAGTGGACCGTCTTGTGGGCCTTAACAGCAGGTATTGACATCAGAGAATCTGGCTTATACCTGCTTGACTGATTTGATTTGATTTTTTTTTTTTTTTTGAGACAGGACCTCTCTCTGTCCCCCAGGCTGGAGTGTAGGGGCGTGATCTCGGCTCACTGCAACCTCCGCCTCCCAGGTTCAAGTGATTCTCCTGCCTCAGCCTCCCAAGTAGCTGGGATTACAGGCACCTAAAACCACACCCGGCTAATTTTTGTATTTTCAGTAGAGACGGGGTTTCTCCATGTTGGTCAGGCTGGTCTCCAACTCCTGACCTCAGGTGATCCGCCCGCCTCGGCCTCCCAAAGTGCTGGGATTAGAGGTGTGAGCCACTATGCCCGGCCTCGTACCTGATTTAATGTATGTACTGCCGAGCTCTGTGGTGTGAATACTTCCACTGTGGCTGAATGGAAACTGCCAACCTGAGCAGGAAAGAGACGCGGCAGCGTCCGCCAGGTAGTGTTCCTCCCTGCAGACGCAGGAGACACCCGCAGCTCAGTAGACAACAGCGAGGGTAAACTGCTAGCGAACTAATTAGGAAGCGGTGAGGCTAGAATATTTATTACGGTTGCTTTTAATATAATTTATATAGGCTGGGTGTTGTGGCTCATACCTGTAGTCCTAGCGCTTTGGGAGGCCAAGGGAGGAGGATTAATTGAGCCCAGGAGTTTAGAACCAGACTGGGCAACATAGTGAGACTCCGTCTCAACAAAAAATATGTATATATAAATTAGCCAGGTGGTGGCATGTACCTGCAGTCCTAGCTACTCAGGAGGCTGAAGAGGGAGGATCCCTTGATCTCAGGAGTTCAGGGCTGCAATGAGCTCTGATTGTGCCACTGCATTCCAGCCTGGGTGATAGAGTGAGACCCTGTCTCAAAAAACAATAATATAATTTACATAATTATAAGTTTTGTGACTCTTTTTTTTTTTTTAAGTAGAGATAGGATCTTGCTATGTTGCTCCGGCTGGTCTTGAACTCCTGGCCTTAAGTGATCGATCCTCCAGCCTTGGTCTCCCAAAGTGCTGGGATCACAGGTGTGAGCCACTGTGCCTGGCCATATGACTCACTTTTTTATAATGACCGTATGTAAACTGACCTACACTGTTGCATCTGGCAGTCACATGACTCAATTCATCTTCAACGCCAGCAGCAGTCATTGAGTCCTTCTTTCACTTTGAATCTCTGATTTTCCCTTCTGCCCATCAGCCTGAGAAAAGTCTGCTTTTGAAGGGCTCATGTCATTCGGTGGGACTGTCCTGGATAGGAAGATCCTCCTGGGAGAGAGCTCATCACACTGACAGGTTCAACCCAAGGGTGAGCGGGCCCCTGAAAGTCATTCTTAGAATTCTGCCACCAGAGAACCCCATAGGCCTTTGGAGGGACAGGGTTTGCTGTAAAACAATGTGATTCACATACACAGACCAGCTGTGCTGTCCCTAGAGGGCCCAAGCTGATCCCACCATTCAGCAGGGCTGCTCACAGGGCACTGGCCTGTCCCTGTTTAAGGTGATTCTTGGAAGGCTGTGGAGCAGCCAGAAATGGGGCCCGTGCTCCGGACGGGAGGTAAGCATTCTCGAGAGCCCAGCTGCCCACTGTGTTGAACCTTGGGCCAAGAATCAATCTGTCTCTGGCTCCCTTGGGGGTGGGGAAAGATGAGGTGTATCGGGCAGGATCCAGTCCGGAAACAGAAACCAGAGCAACGATTGTAGAGGCAGTTGTTCAGCCAGGTATTGAGAAACAGAAAAGGCAAAAAGGGAACCCAGGTGTCATGGAGGAGACTCCTGCCAGCACTGGCTCCGTGCGGCTGAGCCTAGGATAAGAGAGAAGAGCTGGGCTCTTTAGAACTCAGCTGGGAAGGCAGGTATCTGCCAGCTGGTGGTTGCTGGGGGTCTGTGGGGTGTGTGATGAGTAATTCTGCCGGTGATGGGAAAGCCACAAAGTGGATTCCACTGCTGCTATGGGAAGGGATGGTCACTGCCCCCGCCCCTTCGGGGAGAAGAGCCCCAGGGGAGGAAGAGTGCGGTGGGCAGAAGCCCATTCTCTTCGCAGGCTTCAGTTTCACGCTCTGGTCCCTCCTGGCCGTGCCTGGGACGGAGCCACTGCCATGCAGAGATGTGAGTTCCAGAGGCACGGTCTGGCACGGAGTGGCAGGTACCAGTGAAGGACAGTCGAAACAGCAGGGCTGCGTCCTGGACCTCGGCACCCCGCCCCCCGCGCATCCTCGTCTTCGGAGTGTGGCTTTGTCTCTCGCACGCAGTTGGATGGGTAGACTCTGGAAGCGTCCAGACGGGCTTGAGATACTGATGAGTAAGCTGATTTTGACGGGGTGTATGAAACGGAGACGCTAGCTCAGGGGCTCAGCTCGCTCGCGCTCTCATTTAAAAGCAGAAAATAGCAACTTCATCCTCAGATACGTTTGCCAGCCCCGAAGGATTGATTACACGCCCAGAAACAGTGGGGCAGAATATTTTGGCAGGATTTTCAGGATTTGTGTCATCGTGGCTTAATATGTGTTTTTTAAGAGCCGATTAGAATTTTAAAGGATTTGAAATACTGCAAGCTCTCTGTGTATAGAGGCTGTGGAATCTGGCTGGTACATTTGCAAAGTGCCAGTTTTATTTTTTATTTTTATTTTTATGGTTTTTTTTTTGAGACAGGGTCTCACTCTGCTGCACAGGCTGGAGTGCAGTGGTGCGATCACAGCTCACTGTAGCCTCCACCTCCCGGGCTCATTGATCCTCCCACCTCAGCTGGGACTTCGGGTGTGTGCCACCACGCCCGGCTGATGTCTGTATTGTTTGTAGAGACAGGGTTTTGCTATATTGCCCAGGCTGGTCTTGAACTCCTGGCCTCAAGCTGTCCTCCCACCTCAGCCTCCTAAAGTGCTGGAATTACAGGCATGAGCCACTGTGCCTGGCCCCAAAGTGCTAATTTTAACTTTTTGGATTAATAAGACTGTTAACATGTATTTCATTTGTTTAGTGGCAATACCAGCTTCAAAGAAAGACCTTGGTAAATACAAATCCTAAGCAGATAGCTCCACTAATTATCACAAAGTGAATCCCACCCAGTGAAGAAACAAATCTGAGAAGCCCAGAAGCCCCTCCCATCACCTGCCACCCCCTGCCCTGCAAACAGCCGCTCTCCTGGTGCTGATATACCAGAGCTCGCGCTGCCTGGTTTGAATGTGAAGGTGGAACTCAAGGATGGTTGACTGTTCAGATCAAACGGAGGAGAGAGGGTTTGGGGCGTTGCTGGTGCACGGGAGAGGGCGGGGATGGCCCCTGGAGATACGGGAAGGAGACCTCCCTCTCTGTCTCGAACCCTCACCCTCTCCCTCCCTCTGTCCTCACACACTCACTCCCTGTCTCAGGCTTTTGAGCATCGTGTCCCGGGAAGAGGGGTCAGCTGTGATGCCCACAAGGCCCTTGGCCTGGCTTCCTCCAAGGGGGTGGGGTAGATGCCCGCATTTTCACAGCAGAGATGGTCTCCCAGCCTCTGTGCTCCCGAGGTGTGTGGACAGATGGGCACTGCCTTTGTTTTATTGTTTAGTTTATTAGTCTTATTAAGTGCTTTCATTGGGTGGGATTTCTGGAATGATCCGTGATGTGCTTCTCCATGGTGGTCCTGCGGGCTGGGCAGTGGCCTCCCAGGCTGGTTGCTCCCCAGCGAGGGAAGTCCCGCTCCAGACATTCGAGGCCCTGCACACACAGATGTCACGTGTGACTCTCGGAGAGTCTCCTGCTCTGATGCGTCGGCCCTCCAGCCTGCACCCAGGGGCCCTGTGCCTGCTGGGGCTCATTTACTCCCCTCATCCAAGTCAGCGCCTGCTGGGGCTCACGGGACCCCAGACCTGGCTCTCTCACGCCTTCCTGTTCCTTCTCTGTCTTGCAGGTTTTGGGATTTGAGATCGACGCGGTGAACTCTGTCCAGTTTTCAAACCACACAGGTAAGGCGTTGGCTCCAGCAGCTGACGCAGAGCAGTGTGGGGGTGAAGGACAGGGCATTCGTGTGGATGGGAACTGGGGTCCCTGGTGTCGCTCGGCAGAGCCTGCACAGCACATCAGGGCATAGGCCTGGGTGGCCTCGCCTCTCAGCAGGGGTGTGTTGACTCAGCTTCACTGCCTTGGGGCATGTGACCCGGTGCAGGTGGCAGAACCTCTCAGTGCTTCGGTTTCCCCTCTGTAAAACGGGAGAGCGATCCTATCACCGGCCATGGGGTTGCTGGAGCTGATTAGGTCCATTGCTTGAAGCGCTTGGACCGAGGCCTGCCTGCGAGGTGCCGTTCCTGCCTCCCGGCGCTGAGGAGGGTCCCCCGCAGGCTGCTCATTCTGGGGGACGTGTAGGTGGTTCCGGGTTTTCTCTGTTAACAGCAGTGCTGCAGGAGCCCGTGTGTGCGTCTGTCTCCGTGCATGGGGACGCCGAGGACTTTGCTGGCTCAGGGGACTGAGGGTGGCCAGCCTCAGAAGCCACTCACAGGCCTCGGAAGCCCCTCACAACGTCCCGGGCCGTGCTTCCCACACCCCAGCCCCACGGCCTGGAGGTGGAGGCGCGTGGAGTCCTCCGTCCTCTCTGTGGTCCCTGGACCGCCGCGTTGGCAGGAGAACAAAGCCACTTGGTTCTTTGAAACACCCCACGTCGCTTCCCCTGAAATGTCTTTGAACCCAGACGGAAGCTTGGGAGCACAGAACGTCCCTGAAACAGGAGCTGGCGGAGCATCCATGGGATGTGGGGGGCCTGGCCCCCGCCCTCGGGAGCGGGAAGGAATGTTGCGGTTTCTCTTGGGGCGGGCGTGACACGTGCTAAATGAGAGGAAAGAGCTGCTTGGCCAGCGCGGGACAGGCTCCAGCTCTGGCCGAAACCCTCTCCTGCCTTTGCTTGCTGGGCACACTGGGGCTGCGAAATATGGAGATTGTCCCAAAGACTTGGGCCTCCAGGAGCCTCCCTGGGCCCACATGTTTGTCCTGGCTGCTCGCCACCCTCCCGTAGGATTGAGTTTTCAGTGGGTGAGCTGTCTGGCTTGGACAGTGAAGCAGGGTGTTAAGTGTGTTTCTGGGGGCGGTGTTGTCCTCCGTCAGCGTTGGGGCAACACCTGCATAGACCCGGCTGCCCTGGCATGGATTCCAGGATGCGAGGGGTGCTGCGGGCTTTGGTGAGGCCTTCCGGGCATGCTGGAAGCTTCTCGGTGGGTGATGGGCTGGCTGACCTGAGGTTCCGAGACAGAAAGGGGTCTCTGGCCTGCCCTCAGAGTGCTGGGATGACGACAGGACCCCAGGCGTTTGGGAGCCTCTGCAGGTGCGGTGCCAGACAACTGGCTTGGGGGCTTCCCTTCCCATGGGGCCCAGACTCTGGCTCCTGGGAGCCCCCACTCCAGCCTCCTCCAGGTGCCATGGGGGCCTGCTGGTTCAGGACCCCTTAGCCGGCTCTGGCTGTGGCCGTGGCTGGCTCCTCGCACCCTGTACCCACGCTCTCGGGGTCAGCTGTCTGTGCGGCCTGATCAGGAGGCCCCCGGGTAGCTTCCTAAGGCCCCTCCGTGGCTCGGGCAGCTCCCTAGGGCAGTGCCGGCAGCATCACTCTCCCCTGTACCGGCGCCTTCTGCCTGCTCCCTTCCCTCGCCCTGGCCACACTGTGCTGCCAGGAAGCGAGGCTGGTACACTGGGCACCTGCCCTGGATGCCACGGGAGCTGGTGGTCAGGGCGGGGGACTCGGCCACCTCCATGTAGTCCCTCGGCCCCCTCGGCTCCCGTGCCGCCCACGGTGAGTTCGGTGCCTGCGGTGACGAGTCTGTTCCGGAGACCTTCACGGAGCTGGAGGCGCCTTTTGTTTTTGGGTTTTTTGCTGTTGTTTTTCCTTTCCCCCACCCCCGCCCACTGGCTAGAGGTGCTTACATTTCTCCAAAGTCACCTCCAGGTAGCATTTTACTGGGCCTGATTATGCACAAGGAAAGACTTCTGCACACACAACATGCCTCATGCATTGTAGGGGCTGCTCTGCTCCGGGCACCCTTGCTCCAGGGCTGCGCTGCCCGGGCCATCTGAGGGCTGCGTTGCTGTGTCCTCCTGCTGCATGGCCCTTCGTGTATGCCCAGGATGAAGCTCATGCCCTGTGTGACCGGCCACGTGAGCTCAGCCACAAGCAGCCCTCTGGACGCTGGGTTGTTCCCACTTTCTGGCTGTTGGGGTTCATCATGCCGTGAACATTTGTCTAGACAGTTTTTTGGGGGATGTGTTTTCAGTTCTCCAGTGCGCACCTAGGTGCTAGAGGTGAGGTCACGCAGGCCGAGCCTCATTTGGCAGGGAGGTGGGATGACGCTGCCAGGGAGCTCGTTAGCGACTCTGCAAAGGGTTTTCTTTTTTCTTTTTCGTGTGTGTGTGTGTGTGTGTGTGTGTGAAGTTCTCTGTCATCCAGGCAGGAGTGTAGTCATGCGATCATGGCTCAACTGCAGCCTTGATATCCCAAGCTCAAGAGATCCTCCCTCCTCAGCCTCTTAAGGGGCTGCGTCTACAGGTGTGCACCACAACACTTAGCTAATTTTCCTATTTTTCATAGAGACGGAGTCTCACTGTGTTGCCTAGGCTGGTCTCGAACTTCTTGGGCTCAAGCGATCCTGCCCCCTCAGGCCCCCACTGCGGGGTTTAGAGGCGTGAGGCTCCACGCCCCATTATTTTCCTTTTTCTTTTTTAGAGACAAGGTCTCTCTGTCGTCCAGGCTGGCCTGCAGTGGTGCATTCAGCTCACCACAGCTTTGACCTCCTGGGCTGAAGCGATTCTCCTGCCTCCTCCGCCTCCCGAGTGGCTGGGACTGCAGGTGTGCACCACCATGCCTGCCGTGGGCCCAGGGTTGTTACTGGGTGGTCACGTGGGCAGCTTCGGCCTGGGATGGCCACAACACCAGACTGCCGGTGGACACGGGTGTTCCACATAAGCCACGTTGTTGGTTCCACACCCGTCGGGGCCGGGGAAGCTGAGCCCCCAGCTGCCTGCAGAGCCCACCTGGTGCAGGCCTCGCTGCCTCAGGGCTGCTGCTCGTGCTCCTGCACCCTCCCCTGGCTAAGCCCCCATTCCTCGAGGCCACCATTCATTTTTCCACACTCTGAGCTGTGCCCTCCAAACCCAGGGCAGCCAGGCTTGGCAGCCTCCGCCCTGTGGCCAGCATTCCCAGTGGCCCCTTCGAGAGGGTTTCCTGGAGCTTCCTGTCTGAGCTTCCTGGCCTGAGGGCATCAGGAAGCAGCTTACGGAGCTGGAAGTCAGCAGGTGGATGGGTCACACGTCCTGGCTTTTGGAGCGTGGAGCCAGAGGGGGTGGACAGGGGACCTGCTGCTGCGCTTGGTGGTCCTTGCTGCAGGGAAGGGGAGGCTGCTGTGAACACAAGGAGCTGCAGGGCTGGAGAGGGCTAGGACCAGGTGCCTGCCGACGGGCACCAGCGAGGGGCCGGGACCAGGCGCCTGCCGACGGGCACCAGCGAGGGGCCGGGGCCGGCCCAGACTCCCTGGCTGGCTGGGCTCGAACAGGCACATTGGGCCCCTCGGACTTCTGAGGAACCACTTGCTTGGCCTCTGTTCTTTCATCTGTAAATGGAATGAGCTGGACAGGGGATCCAAGTGCCCTCCCCTGTTCGAGAAGGTTCTTGTGGGCTCTGGGCTGGTACCATGTCCTGCAGTCGGCAGGGGGCACCCAGAAATGCGAGACCATGTCCCCTTGTTCCGACAGGAAGCTGGGCCTCAGAGGGACCTGGGGCCTGTGTCTGAGACCTGGCAGGGGCTGGACATCTCCCCCTCCTCACCGCTGTTACGGCTGAATTACGTTCCCGCAAATTCTCATGTTGCAGCCTTACCCGCAGCACCTCAGAGTGGACTGGATTTGGAGATGGGGCCTTTATAGAGGTCACCAGGTTAAAGGAGGCTGTCAGGGTGGGCCCTGATTCAATCTGATCGGCATCCCTGTAAGAAGAGGAGATGAGGACACAGACACACACACAGGGACAGCCCCATGAGGACACAGGGAGGCGATGCCGTCTGAAGCCCAGGAGAGAGGCCTCAAGAGCCAGCCCTGGTGACACCTTGACCTTAGACCCCAGTGCCCAGGACAGCAGGAGAATCAGTGTCTCATTGGAACCGCCTGGCTGCGGTCCTTCTCACACTGCTAATAAAGACCTATCCAAGACGGGGTCATTTACAAAAGAAAAAGGTTTAATTGACTCACAGTTCAGCAGGGCTAGGGAGGCCTCAGCAGACTTACTGTCGTGGCCAAAGGGGAAGGAAACACGTCCTTCTTCACTTGGCGGCAGTGAGGAGGAGCGCAGAGTGACGCCCAGGGTTTTGAAAGCCCCTTATAAAACCACCAGTTCTTGTGAGAACTCACTCACCATCACAGGAACAGGATGGGGGAAACCGCCCCGTGACTGAATGACCTCCCACCAGGTCCCTCCCACAACATGTGAACTACAGTTCAAGATGGCATTTAGGTGGGGACACAGCCAGGCCATATCACCTCCCCAGGAAAGCAGCACGCATGCAGCCATGTTGAGCCCCTCCCTGCTTGGAAAGATGCTCAGAATCCGAGCACAGAAAGGACCTGGAGGGACCATTGCTTGCCTCCCTCCTCCTGCCCCTCCACAGCCCCCCATTCACCCCAAACCCCCGCCCCCGCCTGGCAGAAGCCTCCCCAGGACACACCCCACACCAGACGGGCAGGCTGCCATGTGAGACACTGACCTCACCTGTGGTGGATACACCTGACCCTCCTGACCCCAAGTGACTGTTAACCCAGGGTCCATCAGGGGCTCAGTCTCTGGCAGACCTACCCATCAGTGCATACGCGCTGGTGCCCTGCACAGAGTACAGGGCAGGTGCCCCCAGCCGCACATACCAGAGGCCACACTGTGCCTGGAGCATTGCTTCTTTTTTTTTTTTTTGCAATAGAGTCTCACTCTGTCACCCAGGCTGGGGTACAGTGGCACCATCTTGGTTCACTGCAACATCCACCTCCCAGATTCAAGAAATTCTTCTGCCTCAGCCTCCCAAGTAGCTGAAATTATAGGCGTGTGCCACCATGCCCGGCTAATTTTTGTGTTTTTAGTAGAGATGGCGTTTCACCATGTTGGTCAGGCTGGTCTTGAACTCTGGACCTTGTGATTTGCTGGCCTCGGCCTCCCAAAGTGCTGGGATTACAGGCATGAGCCACCACACCCAGCCACGGAGCATTGCCTCTGACTGCAGGCTCAGGACATTCACGCCACACGTGCTCCTGCGCAGCAGCTCCTGGGGAAAGCCAAAGGCGTCCCTTCCAGTGGGAGCCAGCGACTGGTACACAGGAGGGCCCTCGGGGGCAGGAGCTGTGGAGCCCTCCTCTGCAGTGGGAATTCAAGGGATCTTGGCCACAGGGCATGGGGTGTGGGCTCAGAACCAGCCGTGACCTACCCGTGCATGATACTTACACTTTGCTGTTCTAGGAACCCATGCATCAGTTTCCCTTATCTGCTGAAAAAGACATGCATTAGAGGGATTACTCAGGTGGGAGGAGGTCAGGAGTCCCTCAGTGTGAGCTGTTTCTCATGGGCAAATGTGGGGTATCCATGATGGGCCCCTCCCCATGTGGATGGCTGAGCGGTGCTTTGAGCTGGAGCTGTGGTCGCATCCCACGATGCAGGAACGGCTCCCAGGAGGCTGGCGGTCCTGCCTGCAGGAAGCAACGTGTCCATCCTCAAGCACTGATGTGCCTGTCCACTGGGGTGGTCACCCTGCTTACCTGTGGGGCCGAGGGCAGGCTGCACACCTGGGCTGAGGCCTCCTTCTCTCTCTCTTTTTTTTTAAAGATGAGTTTTAACCATGATGGCCAGGCTGGTCTTGAACTCCTGTCCTCAGGTGATCCACCCACCTCGGCCTCCCAAAGTGCTGGGATTACAGGCATGAGCCACTGCGCCCTGCCTTTAGGCCTACTTCTCGTTCATGTTTGTCTCCTGCTCAGGAGCTGATCTACGACTGGCTCTAATTGCAGCTTAAGCCTGTGGGGGAGGAGTGGGAAGGTGGGGACATGACAAGCCCTACCTGCCAGGGTGTCCTGGTGGTGGTGGCCGAGCACCGTGGCCTGAATAGCTGGGAGCTCATGCAGGAGACGCTGGGAAACGAGGCTGTGACGTTGCAGGGAGGGAGGGGCGGGGCACTCCGGACAGCAATGCAGGAGCGACACAGCTGTGGGCTGCTGTGTCCCTCCCCACGCCTCACCTGTATCTGGGACGCAGCACCCACAGGTGTCACGGGTCTGGGGAGCTGAACGCCCACAGGAACTGGCAGTGGGAAGGTGGGGGCCACTGAGGTCATAGCAACGCTCCCTGACAGTGTAGGGGCAGGGGGCTTGCAGGGGGCGGAGGCGTCCCGTGTGGACAGCTGTCGGGACCTGCCAAGCACTGTGCCTGGTGATCTTCAGGCCCTGTGCCAGTCCCTGGGGAGAAGCCGTCCACCTGGGGCCTCAGGGAGACTGGGCGGATGTCGAGGGAAGCCTGAGGCCCCAGGCGTGGCCCCCTCGTGTCTGAGTCCCCATGGTTTCTCTGCCTCTAGGCTATGCCCACTGGAAGGGCCAAGTGCTGAATTCAGATGAGCTCCAGGAGTTGTACGAAGGCCTGAAGCTGAACAACGTGAATAAATATGACTACGTGCTCACAGGTGGGTGCCGGAGCAAGCCGCCGCAGGGGCTGCGGACCCCTCTCCAGCCAGGGTGGGCTCAGGGAGGCCCAGAGTACCCCTATCCTGGCCCAGCTCCCATCGCTGCTTCTTCAAGGAGGGCCTTGGCGTGAACATGACCTATACATGTTCAAAGGTCATATATAAGGGTGGGCACGGGATCGAACCCGTAATCCCAGCACTATGGGAGGCCTAGGAGGGAGGCTTGCTTGAGGGCAGGAGTTGGTTCTGGCCACCCTGTGCCTGCCTGGACAATGACTGCCCTGGCAATGCCAAATCGCCTCTCTTCCTATGGTCACACTGGGGTTCCAGTGCCGAGGGGAGAGTGTAGGCGGGATGTTGGGAGCACTGCCCGGGGAAAGGCAGGTGGGTGGGACACTCAGGTAGGTGATGGGCTGTTACCTAGTACACTGGCATCCTTTGTCAAACTTTCTGGTTAAAAACAAATTGTATTTCAGGCCAGGCACAGCGGCTCACGCCTGTAATCCCAGACTTTGGGAGGCCAAGGTGGGCCCATCAGAGGTCAGGAGTTCTAGACCATCCTGGCCAATATGGTGAAACCCTGTCTCTGCTAAAATTACAAAAACTATCCAGGTGTGGTGTCAGGAGCCTGTAGTCCCAGCTACTTGGAAGGCTGAGGCAGGAGAATTGCTTGAGCTCGGGAGGCGGAGGTTGCAGAGGGCTGAGATTGCACCACTGCCCTCCAGCCTGGGCGAGAGTGAGACTCCATCTCAAAAAAAAAAAAATTTGTGTTTCTATACATATTTATATTTTGTTTTTTTGAGACAGGGTCTCACTCTGTGGCCCAGGCTGGAGTGCAGTGGTGCAATCACTGCTCACTGCAGCCTCAACCTCCCGGGCTCAGGTGATCCTCCCACCTCAACCTCCCAAGTAGCTGAGATGTGCACCACAATGCCCAGCTAACTTTTTTTTTTTTTGTAGATACAGGGCTTTGCCATGTTGTCCAGGCCGGTCTTGAACTCCTGGGCTCAAGTGATCCACCTGTCTTAGCCTCCCAAAGTGTTAGAATTACTTTGTGTGTAAGTGGTGTGAGCCACTGCACCCAGTATCTATACATGTTCAAAGGTCACATATAAGGGTGGGCACAGGGACTTGAACCTGTAATCCCAGCACTTTGGGAGGCCTGGGAGGGAGGCTTGCTTGAGGGCAGGAGTTCAAGACCAGCCTGGGCAACAGAGTGAGACCCCTGTCTCTACAAAACATTTTTAAAAAATAAATTAGCTGGGCATAGTCCCAGGTACTTGGGAGGCTGACGTGGGAGGATTGCTTGAGCCTGGGGGTTCAAGGCTGCAGTGAGCTGCGATTGAACCACGGCACTGTGGGCTGGGGGACAGAGTGAGACTCTGCCTCAAAATAAATAAATGACATTACATTCAAGTGTCATATGCTTATTACTGAAAATAGAACTATAAGTAAAGGAAAGATTTCTCCTCCACCTCTCGCCATGGGTTCGTGCCCCTGAAGCACAGGTTTCTGCTGGAATGCGGCCGGGTCTGCCCTTGGTGTCTTGGGACTGTGGGGACGCCCCGCCCCGCCCCGCCCTCATGCAAGGTGTGCTGCTGGTGCTTACCTTTCTTGGAGCCACAGTTGATCGTGGCAAGCCTCCTGTTTTCTGAGGATAACCTGGATCTCCCCTCGAAGGTTATACGAGGGACAAGTCGTTCCTGGCCATGGTGGTGGACATCGTGCGTGAGCTGAAGCAGCAGAACCCCAGGCTGGTGTACGGTAGGCAGGGGTCCACCCCTGGGCCTGGCTGTGTGGCCCGCACAGGGTGGGGTGGCCTGGGAGCCGGGGAAGGGACGTGTCAGCCTCCTGCCTCCTGCCTCCTCTGCACCCTTCTGTGCCCCGCCTCTCCGGGCCGGTGAGCTGCATCTGCCAGGCCTCCGAGGATGTGGGCCTGCTGAAGTCCGCAGGCTAGAAGCGTTTGCCGGTGACCCTGGTGTCTTGTGTGGCTGGTGGGCGACAGGAA
>PVKP010019901.1:29917-41714 GCA_004027715.1 Plecturocebus donacophilus | reverse complement strand
GGGTTTCACCATGTTGGCCAAGCTGGTCTTGAACTCCTGACCTCATGATTTGCCTGCCTTGGCATCCCAAAGTGCTGGGATTACAGGTGTGAGCCACTGCACCCAGCCAATATTGATCTATTGTTTACTTCAGATTTTCTGAAAACTTAGCTCCTTTGCTACTCTTCAAGTCTGCAAAATGGACAAATGACAATGTTGGGGCAGTGGGAGAGAAAGAGGCCTTCATATATACTCTAAACATCATCAAAATACGATGCACTATACCTTCTCTGCATAAACTGGAAATGAAAAAACTTGCTACAAAAAAGAGTGATCCTTTGGGCTTAAATTGGATTGGCAGCAGCTCAGATTCTGCTGTGGATTGAAGTCATTTTCTACCTCGGCACTACTCAGTCCATGGGGAATGGTGAAGTCATGATTTAGCAGCAAAATTCTGGGAGCAGGCCAGCATCTACATCTGTTATAAACTGTAAGTGGACTGGAAAAATGCTTTGAAGAAAAAAAGCCAGGGTAGGGAGGTGAAAGAGAACACAAAACATTTACTCTCAAAAAAAAAAAAACCATGGACAATGAATTGATCAATTACAAAGACATTAGATTTAGAGAAAAGTTCTTATAGAAACAACATGTCTATAATAATCCTGTCTTCATCTTCATCTGTTAAGTTCACTCTCATTTCTGACAATTCAAGAGTCATAATACATAATACAAAAAAACCGTATTAGGAAGAACTGCAACGTGACTTATGATACTTGGGATGAGTCTTTAATGACTGAAATTCAGTGCTTTGGTAACACTTAGTAGACATTCAACACATTTTAGTGAATTGCGTAATGGATCTCTTTTCTCCAAATATGTGACTACACCATCTTATAGGAACCATTTGTTTTCATTTTTAAATTTTTTCCACCAAGCAGTTCTCTGTCAATTGAATAACATGAAGATAATGGGAGGAGTGTGGCCCACTTACTGGAAAGAGTTTGGAAACAGACTGGCCTGGGTTCAAATTCCCACTCTGTTTCCTGGCTGTGCTACGTCAGGCAAGTTGCTCTCTGACCCTCAGCTTTTTCACCTGAAGCGGGAAGAGTCATGACTAATTCACTGGGTTGTTGTGAGGACTGAGTGAATCCTTGGGAACACAGAAAGCACAGGATAAGTGTTAGCTCCCTTTCTCTCTAATCTCCATGAGTTCCGTTTTCTTCTATGTTCTTATTGTCCTCCAGACAGTGGTGTATATCCACAGTCTTGATTTCTGGAAAAGGTATCTTTGATTGGAGTCAGTGAAACAAACTTGGCTTGTATAAGCTTGATTTTTTTTTTTCTGAGAGCCAAAAGTGGCTAGAAAAAAAAACCACCAAGGTGGAAAAACAGATAAGTGGCTTCTATGCACAAGGAGGGGAATTCTGAGCCCACTTGGATCTTCACAATGGATTTTGGGAAGCTGGGGCAAGGATCAATTGGGCTATTTATCTAAAATGCCAGATTCTTGGAAAAACTTTGAAATAGCAGTTAGATCTCAGTAAGCAGCAGATAGATAATTCAAAATAATAGTAATGGTTGAAATAATTTCTATATGACTTGCAAATAGATATATTTTTTAGTTTCTCAGAAAGGCACAATATATTTCTTAATTAGTTAACCGAAAAAGTTCAAAAGGGTCCCTGGGGCCTTATTCAGCCTCTTTAAGTCATAACTTCTGTATGTAAAATGGGAGGATTGAAGGATTGAAATGGAATTGATTATTTTTTTCTTTTTCTTTTCTTTTTTTTTTTTTTTTCTAGAGACAAGGTTTCACTATGTTGGCCAGGCTGGTCTCGAACTCCTGACCTCATGATCTACCCACCTCGGCCTCCCAAAGTGCTGGGATTACAGGCATGAGCCACTGTGCCTGGCCCGGAATTGATTATTTCTAAGGTCCATTGTTTAACATTCTGAGATTTTGTGCTTTTTAAAAACCGATATTAAAATTGTTTTTAAACTTTCTATATTAACAACAGATAACAGTGGGTTACTGACACTTTACTTAATGTAAATGACTCAGGTCATTTATTCCCTACAATAGTCCCAAGAAGTAGGTATGATTATTATTCCGATTTTACAGATAAGGAAACTGAAGCTGAGAGAATTTACGTAATTTTTTCAAGATCACTCAGTTAAGAAATGGCAGAGCTAAGATTTAACTGGGACTTTCTGAGTCTATGCTTGATGCTTTTAACCCAAACCTATACTGTCTCCCAGTATACGGTACACACATTGTTCATTGAAAGTGGAATTAGCTTTATTGGTAACAGAGAAAATTCAATCTCAAGGAAAATGTTATCTTAAATAAATGGTATAGTGGATAGTTATATATATTGAAACCAAGGAATTTCCAATGCTTTGGACAGTGATTCCTGTGGGTGGCCACAGTGTTTTATTTATCTGGCTCCTTCTTGCCAGTTATAATAGGTATTGAGTAAATTTTTATTGACTGAAATGTATACTGCATGACTGCATTATTAATCATTATAAAGGTCTTGAAGGCTAGAAGCAACTTTTATAGCTCATTTCATCTGTTGACTCCCTAGCCCACCCCCAATATTTTATAGAAGAAGGAACTGAAAAGAGGGGAGACTGTGAGATGTAACAAGCACCCAGGGCTCCTAATTCACAGTCCAGGCCTCTTTCTACATTGCTGTCATATGGAAGTCTTTGCTTCCTGAAAGACTGTTACTTCCTGACAGTGTATTCACAGTGTTCAAAGCCCAGTTCTGCATTGGTTGAGATATTTAGACCTTCAGTTTAAGTCCTCTCCATTTTTGCCCATTGTTCACCCTTGAAACGGGTTGGGGACATGGCAGGAAATGCCAGCTGGCATGACAGAGCACTCCTCTGAGAGAGGACTTATTTTGCCTGGCCTTGGAGAACTTGCTTGCCTTTTCTCAGCTGTGTCTGCACCAATATGTCTGGATGTACAAGAGCCAAGGGGATGTTTCACCATCTGCCGATTCAGCGGGGAACTGGCCTTTCTGCTATGCTTATAGCGTGTTGGAAGGTTTAGTGGCTCCGGAACAGCCTGCTGAGGCACTCTGTTTTGGATAGAATGTTACAGAAAGGAAACTGTCATGAGCTCCAGAGCCAAGGGTGTGCTTGAGGCTTGACAAATGGTTTGCATACAACTGCAACAGCAAGCGTATTCTGAACACATTGTAGCACTGATGTGTACTTTCTCCTAAATATACACCCTTATCACATTTGGACAATCAACTGAGAAGAGTCTGTCCTAAAAAAAAAGAAATCACCTTTTCTTAATTACAAAAATACTACACATTTATTGCAGACAATTTAGAAAGTACAGAAAAACACCGAGAAGGAAATAAATACTCTTCATCATATTACCATTCAGGGAGAATCATTGTGACATTTTTGTTATGTACTCTTTACAGTTTTAAAAATATCTGTGCCTGGGCACAGTGGCTAATGCCTGTAATTCCAGTACTTTGGAAGACCAAGGTGGGTGGATCACCTGAGATTAGGAGTTCAAGATCAGCCTGGCCAACAGGATGAAGCCTCATCTCTACTAAAAATACAGAAAATTGGCCGGGCATGGTGGCAAGTGCCTCAGGAGGCTGAGGCAGGAGAATCACTTGGATCCAGGAGGCAGAGATTGCAGTGAGCCCAGATCATGCCATTGCACTCCAGCCTAGGCGACAAGAGCGAAACTCTGTCTCAAAAAAAAAAAAAAAAAAGATATATGTATGGATTCTGTATGTTTGTGTATGTGTGTGTGTATATTCTTTTTTCTTAAAATACAAAATAAACATCTTCTTATACCATTAAATCTTATTTTACAATATTTTCAGCAACCTATAGTATTCCATCCTATGCTTATACCATAATGCAGTTAACCAATTCCCTATTGTTGGGTACTTAAATGTTCTTCAGTTTTTTTTGTAATTATAAATAATGCAGTGATCAGAATCCTTTTCCCTAACTCTGATTGTTTTCTTTTTTTCTTTTTTAAAGATGGGGTTTCACTATGATGGCTAGGCTGGTCTTAAACTCCTGACTTCAGGTGATCCACCCACCTCAGCCTCCCAAAGTGCTAGGATTACAGGCATGAGCCACCGTGACCGGCCTCTGATTGTTTTCATAAACAGATTCTTTTTCTTTTTTCCTTGCCATATTGCCCAGGCTGGAGTACAGTGGCATGATCATAGTTCACTGCCTCCTCGACTTCTTGGGCTCAAGCAATTCTCTGTCAGCCTCTCAGGTAGAGGCTACAGCCACTACAGGCATGAGCCACTATGCTCAGATACTTTTTTAATTTTAATTTTTGTAGAGACAGGGTCTTACCATGTTGCTCAAGCTGGTCTCAAACTCCTGGCCCCAAGCAACCTTCCCACCTTAGCTTCCCAAAGTACTGGGATTATGGGAGTGAGCCACTGTGACCAGCTATAAGCAAATTCTCCCCTCCCCTCATTTGAGACAGAGTCTTGCTCTATCAGGCTGGAGTACAGTGGTGCTATCTTGGCTCACTGCAACCTCCGCCTCCCATGTTGAAGCGATTTTCCTGCCTCAGCCTCCTGAGTAGTTGGGATTATAGGCATGCGCCACCACGCCCAGCTAATTTTTGTATTTTTTAGTAGAGACAGGGTTTGACCACGTTGGCCAGGATGGTCTCAATCTCTTGACCTTGTCATCTGCCCACCTCGGCCTCCGAAAGTGCTGGAATTATAGGCATGAGCCACTGCTCTGGGCCAAGCAAATTCTTAAAAGCAAAATCGTTGAGTCAAAGGTGATGACTATTTTACTGGGTATCCACTGCCAAATTGCCTTCCAGCATTATGCCAATTTACATCACCACCAATAGCATATTAGAAGACAAATTTCCTAGTGTCCTTACTAACACGGGGAGTTAGCTTTTAAAATCATCGCCAAGGTGGTAAGTGAAAAATGTTAGTACTCAACCTCTACACGTAAATGTAGGCAGTTTAACACAAATGTTCTTAATTTATTTTATTTTATCTTATTTACTTATTTTTTTGAGAGGGACTCTCGCTCTGTTGCCCAGGCTGGACTGCAGTGGCACGATCTCGGCTCACTGCAACCTCTGCCTCTTGGGTTCAAGCAATTCTTCTGCATCAGCCCCTGCTAGTAGGTGGAATTACTGGTGCGTGCCACCATACCTGGCTAATTTATGTATTTTTAGTAGAGATGGGTTTCACCATGTTGGCCAAGATGGTCTTGAACTCCTGACCTCAGGTGATCTACCAGTCTTGGCCTCCCAAAGTGTTGGGATTACAAGCATGCGCCACTGTAACTGGCCAAATGTTCATAATTTAAACCAAAGTAGGTTGCAAAGAATCACAGACAGTCTCTTTTATTCCCAAATAAAGACAAATCACACTTGAGCTAGTTTTGCACATTTGATTTTTTTTCCGGTTAATTATAAAAAAAAAACATGATGCCATCCTGCACTCAGTTTGCAAATGAAAATATCCTAGAGCAGATAACCATATATATGTGAGATTAGCTTCATTGGCAACAGATTCATATATAGTCCAGGATTCCCCATGGATAACAAAATTCGAGGATGCTAAAGTTCCTAATATAAAGTGGAGTAGTACTTTCACAGAATCTATACATATCTTACCTTCTACCTTATTTTTTCTCTTTCTCTCCTTCCTTCCTTCCCTCCTTCCTTCTTTTCTTTCTTTCTTTCTCTCCCTTTCTTTCTTTTCTTTTCTTTCATAGATGTCAGGTCTCCCTGTGTTGTCCAGGCTGGACTCAAATTCCTGGCCTCAAATGATCCTCCCACTTCGGCCTCACGAAGTGCTGGGGTTATAGGCATGAGCCACTGCACTTGGCCCTTTATACTTTGAATCATCTCTAGATTATTTATAATACTGCATACAATGTAAATGGTATGTAAATAGTTGTTATACTGTATTATTTTTTATTGATTCTGAATATTTTTGATCCTTGGAACTCATAAATACAGAGGGCCAAATACACACACATACACACACACAGTTACATACATATATATATACATATATATATATTTTTTTTTTTTTTTTGAGACTGAGTCACTGTATGGCCCATGTTGGAGTACAGTGGCATGATCTCGGCTTGCTGCAACCTCTGTCTCCCAGGTTCAAGCGATTCTCATTCCTTAGCCTCCTGAGTAGCTGGGATTACAAGCACACATCGCCATGCCTGGCTAATTTTTGTATTTTTAGTAGAGATGGGGATTCAACATGTTGGCCAGGCTAGTCTCGAACTCCTGACCTCAAGTGATCCACTGGCTTCGGCTTCCCAAAGTGCTTGTATTACAAGCATATGCCACTGTGCCCAGCCTACATATATTTTGTTTGTTTGTTTTGGAGAGAACCAAAGTGGTTATTCTGCCTCTTGCAGTGATGATAAAGAATATTTCTGCCAGGCATGGTGCGTCAAACCTGTAATCCTAGCACTTTGGAAAGTCAAGGCGGGAGAATCACTTGAGCCCAGAATTTAGAGACCAGCCTGGCCACTCTAGGTAGACTTCGTCTCTACAAAAGATTTAAAAATTAGCCAGGTACGGTGGCAGGTATCTGTGGTCCCAGCTACTCAGGCGACTGAGTTGGGAGGATCGAGTGAGCCTTGGAGGGTGAGGCTGCAATGCACTGTGATCATGCCATTGAACTCCAGCTTGGACAACAGAGCATGACCCTTTCTCAAAAAAAAAAAAGGAGTGAGTATAGCTAGGTTGTCTACTAGACCGAGGTGCTCAAGAGATGACTTATTCATCTTTATATTGCTAGTTTCTATGACAATACCATTTAAAATATGTTCTACTCAGAATTTAGTATTTTTCCCAAAGATTTGTACTTAATTTAGGCTGGGGGCGGTGGCTCACGCTGTAATCGCTGCATTTTCGGAGGCCGAGGTGGGCGGATCACGAGATCAGGAGATAGAGATGAAACCATGTTGGCCAGGTTTCATCTCTACTAAAATACACAAAAACAAAAACAAACATTGGCCGGACGTGGTGGTGCGTGCCTGTAATTCCAGCTACTCTGGAGGCTGAGGCAGGGAAATTGCTTGAACCCAGGAGGTGGAGGTTGCAGTGAGCCAAGATCGCGCCACTGCGCTCCAGCCTGGCAACAGAGTGAGACTCCGTCTAAAAAAAAAAAAAGAAAAAAAATTTTGTACTTCATCTTAGCAGAAAACCAGAGGTGATAAGAAAAAAGTTCGTTTGTTTCTTATCAAATAAATAGAGTGGAGGATGAGATAAATCTCCAATTTTAAGATTTGTAATTGCGTTTTAAGTAAACTAGTGTAATGTTACCTACATATGATTTTCTCAACATATTTGCAAAATCACCCTTTATAAAAATACATACACTATATTTCTGAAGCATTTATAGTGTATTATTTAGATAAAATAGGCAGAAAAGTTGTTCCAAAATAGCAATGGGAAAAGAAAACCCTATGAAGGAGGATTTTATTTCTATTTCAAGATTTTAGGATTTCTTATAGTAAGAAGCACCTCATTATAATGAAATTGTAGCTAAAAACTTAGCTCAAGGCAGTATGCTATAATGGACAAAGCAGGTCACGGTCAATGAATCTGGATTCTGATCCCAGCTTTGTAATTAATCAGGGAAACTTGGACCATCCAATTAGTCTCTCTGGGTCTCAGTCTTCTAATCTGTAAAATATGAGATTTGGACTTGTTTATTCTTTCCAAGTCAGAGGGTTTCTGATTATTTTAAAAAATATATATGCATATATATATATATATATATATATATATATATTTTTTTTTTTTTTCCAGAGACAGGGTCTCACTCTGTTGTCCAGGATGGAGTGCAGTGGTGTGATCATTGCTCACTGCAGCCTCTAACTGCTGCTCTCAAGGATTCCTCCCGCTGGAGTAGCTGGGATTGCAGGGGGGAACCACTGCACCCATCTGAAGAGTTTCTGCTTCTATTTGTGATTTTAATAATGCAGTTTAGCCAGATAATGTCAGATTCGGTTAGTTATTTGGCTGATGTCTTCTTATCTAACAAAAGAAAACATCATTTTGAAAAGTATCTCTTTATAGAAAGCTGAATTGTTATTCTATAGAAGCAAGGGCAAGGAACTACTCAAAGAAAAGAGTGAGGAGCAAGAGAATTGAGAAGGAAGACTGAAATGGTGTTTTAAGGTGAATGCAGGAGTGAGTAGCTGACATGGAGAAAAGGAGAGGTAGGTGTTCTCTAAGGAGGGTGTTTATGAAGATTTGCTCTGCTTTGTGCAATGAAATTCTTTTTGTTGTTGTTTTTTAATACAGATGGGGTCTCACTATATTGCCCATGCTGGTCTCAAACTCCTGGGCTCAAGCAATCCTCCCACCTTAGCTTCTCAAAGTGGAAGTTCCTTTTTTGATGCCTCATGAAGAGACCCAGAGTACCTATATAATTTATACAACCTATATATATATATATAATCTATATAACCCCCTCATTGTTCTTTGTGGCAAGATTTGGTTCTTTACAGGTAGGACAATGGGATAAACCTGAATATGTGATGTCCATGTTATTTTAATGTTAGATTTATGACCTAGAGAGAGCTACTTTAATGCAGCCATCACTCCTAAAATAATGTTATTAAAAAGCAGACAAGGAGATGATTTATTGAGTATGCAATAGCCACTTCACATATACTGTCTCTTATATTTTGAACAATTCTACATTGTATATCTTTTTTTCCCCATATAAAATCTGCCTCTGGAAAGTTGGACATTTCATTTTCTCTTAGGAGACTCTCAAAGAAATATTTCATGAGATAAGCACAACTTTGCACATTTCTGCAATAATCTCAGTCATTGCTAGCTGTTCTTTGCTATATTAAAAATTAGATTACTCTAAATTATGTAAACATTATAGAGTTAAAATAAATATTAGTCAAAGTTGAATCTTTATTTATTTATTTATTGAGACAGAGTCTTGCTGTCACCCAGGCTGGAATGCAGTGGTGCGATTTTGGCTCACTGCAACCTCCGCCTCCCAGGTTCTAGTAATTGTCCTGCCTCAGCCTCCCAAGTAGCTGGAATTACAGGTGTGTGCTACCATGCCCAACTAATTTTTGTATTTTTAGTAGAGATGGGACTTCACCATGTTGGCCAGGCTGGTCTCAAACTCCCAGCCTCAGGTGATCTGCCTGCCACAGCCTCCCAAAGTGCTGGGATTACAGGTGTGAGTCACTGCATCCGGCAGAATCTTTAAACATACTATGCATAAACAGTATTATCTTATTCTTCCAAATCAAATATTTAAATGAGCGGACATATAACTGCAAAGTAAAGAAAAAAAAAGAGTAGTTCTCATGTTGAGCATGTGTAATAAAAGCAAAAGCAAAGCTTCTAAATGTATTTGGAACTTGGTTCCTTCTCTTAGTTTGTACAGAGCGACCCCCAGATTGGTATAACCAGGGCTCCTGACCCCCCAGCTTGGTCTGATTTTTGCTACATGGACTGCCTCAAACACAAAAGACCCTCCTCAACCTCTGCTTCCTCCTCTTTGTCCATTTTGCCAGCAATAAACCTCTGCAAACAACCATTTGGTTATAATTACACCTTGTGTTCCCATTTGGGTCAAGGCTGAACTCAGGCTCTTCTGGATGGTGAACTGATGAAGGACATCATAAGAAAGTTTGAAGTTCTGCAAAATTGCTGTAACATCCTGCCCTCCAGCTCTGATCTACAACCACACCCATGCTGGCTGGGCTATTCCTTTGAAGACAAAGAACTTAATAATAAGCTTTGGCCCTCTCTGCCCAGTATGCACATGGTGCCCTCTACTGGCAAAGTGGAGCCACAACCAGGAAGGGGACGGAGAATTGGATTGCTAATGGCTTTGGATATTTGACTAAATTAGACCATAGTACATGCTAAGGCCTTTCTGATAGCTTTTTGTTTATTTGCTTATTATAAGCATTATTTGAGTTAAAAGTAGAAAACAGTATGCTTTTGTTTGCAATTTAATCATGCACGTTGCTATGGCAATATAAAGTACAGTAATTTGCATGCACTTTATCCTATTCTTTTAGATATTTTTTATATATAAACAATACATTTAATTATTTATTAAGTGTAACAGTAATTATGCCAGTAGCTCACTTCTGTAATCCTGGCACTTTGGGAGACAGGAGCTCACTCCTGTAATCCTAACACTTCAGGAGGCTGAGGTGAGAGGATCGTTTGAGATCAGGAGTTTGAGACCAGCCTGGGCAACATAAGGAGAACCCCCTCTTCTCTACAAAAGATAAAAGAAAATTAGTTGTGCATAGTGGTGCACAGCTGTAGTCCCAGCTACTCAGCAGGCTGAGGTGGGAGGATTGCTTCAGCCTGGGAGGTTGAGGCTGCAATGAGCCATGAATGCGCCATTGCACTCCAGCCTGGGCAACAGAGTGAGAGACATTGTCTCAAAAAAAAGAAAAAGAAAAAACCCCAAAATAATAATAATCAAAAAAATGTTCTTCAAAATAATTTCGTTAGTATGTTGTTGGTATAAAGCTCATAATTGCAAAGATCCTTCAATTAAGGGAATAAACCCAAATTATTAAATAAAATAAAAACACGTCTGAAAAAAAAGGCTATAGAAGAAAGTGCACAAGAACAGGCACTTATACATACTTTTCAAAAGGACATAAACTGCACTTTTTTGGGGGGAGGGGGGACAGAGTCTCACTCTGTTGCCCAGGCCAGGCTGGAGTACAGTGGCACAATATTGGCTCACTGCAACCTCTGCTGTCTGAGTTCAAGGAATTCTCCTGGCTCAGCCTTCTGAGTAGCTGGATTACAGGCACACACCACCATGCCCTGCTAATTTTTGTATTTTTAGTAGAGACGGGGTTTGACCATGTTGGCCAGGCTGGTCTCAAACACCCAATCTCAGGTGATCTGCCCGCCTCAGCCTCCCAAAGTTTTGGGATTACAGGCGTGAGCTGCTATGCCCAGCCAAGTGCATTTTTAGGCACTGTTTCTCTTCAGATTTCCTTTGTCAACAATATATGGCAGGACTTTTGATGCCCAGATGCTGACACAGAAAGATGTTTAAGTCACCTTTAGGCAAAAAAGCTTGTGTCTAATGCACAGAAAATAAGTAGATAGCATGTTATAAATAAAGGTTTGCAAAGATAGTTGTTGGATATTGAAAAGACTTGCTGTCTCTTCATAAAATCTAGGTATATTATACCATTGGAGTCAAACTCTTAAATGGTACTCGATGTACAAAATCTTCACCTTTAAAATAATTTTTGAAAAATTTTTTTAAAGAGATGGAGTCTTGCTTTGTTGCCCAGCCTGGACTCAAATCCCTGGGTTCAAATGAATCCTCTAACTTTAGTCTCCTGAGTAGCTGGGACTGTAGGTGCACACCACTGCACCTTGGTAATTTGTACAATTTTTAAACAGGCAGATATTTCATTTCTGTTGTGAGAGCCAACTATGTCTCCTAAGCCCTTGTATTAAATAGATACACACTAAATATAAAATGTTTTAGCTGGGTGTGGGCTCACACCGGTAATCTCAGCACTTTGGGAGGCCAAGGTGGATGGATCACCTGAGGTCAGGAGTTCAAGACCAGCCTGACCAATATAGTGAAACCTCATCTCTACTAAAAATACAAAATTAGCCAGGTGTCATGGCACATGCCTGTAACCCCAGCTACTTGGGAGGCTGAGGCAGGAGAATTGTTTGAACCTGGGAGGTGTAGGTTGCAGTGCCAAGATTGCACCATTGGACTCTGGCCTGGGCAACAAGAGGGAAACTCTGTCTCAAAAAAAA
>PVKP010019901.1:0-29817 GCA_004027715.1 Plecturocebus donacophilus | reverse complement strand
GCGGACACCCAATTGGCATAGCCCACTATAGCCCAGAACTCCTGGGCTCAAGCGATCCTCCCACCTCAGCTTCCCGAGTACTGGGACTACAGGCATGCACCACGCCCGGCTAAATATTTTGTTCTTTCAAGGAGAATTTTGCTCTAATCTCCTTCAATTTCTTTCGATCATACTCTGGAGTGGACACACAAGTTTACTGTGCACGTTCATTAAACCATAAAGTGTTTCACAATATTCACTGTTAGTTCTAAAGTAGCATCTTTAGCACATACAAAAATAGTTTGAGGATGCTGCTGGAAAGCTAAAATAGTCTACATGTAATTGGCATTTTTCACTATTGCTTTGTTCAGGGAAAATGCCTTGTGTGTGTCTCTCACGAGGATCATTCCTAGCAACAGAAAGATTTATTCCTCCAGGTTTTAGAATTTTCTTTTCAAATCCATCACATTCTGCTTGTAAACTTGCAGCACACTCATCAAGGTTATGAGCATGATTAGGATCTGTAACAATATACTTAAAAAAGTTACATATACATACAGTAATGGTAGCTTTCAGGATGATTTCTAGGCCGTATTACATGCTCATCCATGTTAAATGTCTTCACATATTTATAAGAAAGGCTTCCATTCTTGCAATAGCCTTTTAGCTTTTTTTTTTTTTGAGACAGGATCTTGCTCTGTAACCCAGGCTGGAGTGCAGTGGAACAATCTTGGCTCACTGCAACCTCCACCTCCCGGGTTCAAGCAATTTTCATGCCTCAGCCTCCCGAGTAGTCAGGACTACAGGCCTGCGCCACCATGCCCAGCTAATTTTTGTATTTTTAGTAGAGACAGGGTTTCACCTTGTTGGCCAGGCTGCTCTCGAACCCCTGGCCTCATGTGATCCTCCTGCCTCTGCCTCCCAAAGTGCTGGGATTATAGGCATGAGCCATTGCGCCTGGCCATCTTTTAGTTTTTAGTAGCATCCTAAAGGCATACTCCCGGTTGATTGACTGACTCTTGTGATGCTAAGGCAGTGGGAACCCTGTTACCTTTTTCCATGAGAAAAGTCACTGATTTATGCTGTGGTAATAAATACTCAACTTTCATATTTCCATTCCTTTTCTTTGAAAAGAGAGCTGTGACCACTTACACAACATTGGCTTCTGAACTTAAAGCTATTTACAGAGTAACTTGTGTGACACTACAATTTTAGATGCAATGACCTAAACTTTGTTTTCTATAAAGATACAGATGTCACTTTTTATTTTCAAAAGTTAAACTATTCTGTTCTTCTTGATCATTATGATTTCCTAGCTCTTTTGTGCTGGCGTAGACATATAGCAGTATAACAGCCAAAGTCGATGAGCCATTTGACAATGAACCAGTTTTGTAGGGGCAAATTGAACTAAACTATCATAATAATAGAGAATGTCGCACAACATCGATCTTCACTTTGTATTTTTCTTTTGTAGTATCAATCCCAATAAAAGCTTGAAATTATCCTGCAGACAACTGCTGAGGACTACCGTGTTTGCGAACATGAAGAGTTTGGCACAAGCAGTTTCATGTCATGGTGTAGGATAAGCTGCTTATCCTCTTTGGGGCGTCCATCTTATTTATATTTCCAATACATATTATGAAACATTTCTTTAAAAAAAAAGTTTCTCTTTTCTTTTTTTTTTTTAAGATGGGGTTTCACCATGATGGCCAGGCTGGTCTTGAACTCCTGACCTCAGGTGATCCACCCACCTCGGCCTCCCAAAGTGCTAGGATTACAGGCATGAGCCACCGCGACTGGCCAAAGTCTCTCTTTTCAAAAAATTATTTTAGGTTCAGTGGTACATGTGAGGGTTTGTTACATAGATCTTTTTTTGTACATAATATTTTATCACCCACGTGTTACCCCCACTGCCCAACAGTTATCTTTTCTGCTCCTCTCTTTCCTCCCACCCTTCCCCATCAAGTAGAACCCAGCCTCTGTTGTTTCCTTCTTTGTGTTCATAAGTTCTTATCATTTAACTCCTACTTATAAGTAAGAACATGCAGTGTTTGATTTTCTGTTCCTGCATTAGGTTGCTAAGGATGATAGCCTCCAGCTCCATCCATGTTCCTGCAAAAGCCATGATCTTGTTCTTTTTTATGGCTGCATAATATTCTATGGTGTATGTGTATCATGGACATATACTTTGGTACATATATATGGTACACATACATGGTGTATGTGTACCATGGACATTTTCTTCATCCAGTCTGTCATTGATGGGCTTTTAGGTTGATTCTGTGTCTTTGCTATTGTGAATAGTGCTGCAGTGAACATTTGGGTGCTTGTGTCTTTATGGTACAATGATTTATATTGTATAGTAATAAATTTATATAGCCAGTAAAGGGATTGCTGGGTCAAAAGGTAGTTCTGCATTTAGCTTACTGAGGAATCACCATACTGTTTTCCACAATGGTTGAACTAATTTGCACTCCCACCAACAGTTTATAAGGATTCCCTTTTCTCTACAACCACAACCTCACCAGCATCTGTTACTTTTTGACTCTTTAATAATAGCCATTCTGACTGGTATGAGATGGTATCTCACTGTGGTTTTGATTTGCATTTCTCTAATGATTGGTAATATTGAGCTTTTTTTCCAAATGAAAAAAGCCTCTCTTTATCTATGTAAAACATTCTATGCTAGAAGCCTAACCACCACACATAGTAGGTGACCTAGAATGCAAGTTCGGTTTAAAAGACTTGAAACTGGGGCGAGGGGCCCTCCTTTCCTCCCCATTGGCACCTCTGCCAACCTTTCTAAAACACTATATTGAATTTCCTCAAAGCAAGGGAAAACAAAAGCCTTTTCTATTGCTATGTAGTTTTAAACCAATGGCTTCTTTTGCATACTTCTATTTATTGCTTAATTAGGAGGAAAAAAGATTATTCACATTGAGAGGAAAACTCTTTTTAAAATATTGCAAACCTTGTAAAATATGGCACATTGTGAAAAAAATTGTTTTCTTTTTCATGAAGATGACAATTAAAAAATCATTAAAGCTTAATACAGATACTCTAATAATTTTAGAACTAATAGTATATGTTGAATCTATGTATCAAGTTTCAATGAAGTGAAAAATATTCTGCAGAGATGAAAATATATCACATTTTATATTTTATTCATTTTCTTTGCAAAGGATATGACATCTTGGAAGACAGAACAGGTAGAAAATGGAAACATATGTTAAAAAATGATCTTATATAATTATAACTATCACATATGCTGAAATTTGGCTTGCTCTGCTATTGCTAAAGGGCTTAGGCAAATTATGTACCCCATACTTTAGAATAAATATTCAAAGATAAAAAATTAATAGAAATAAGAGGCTCTTTGACTTTAATTTTCTTATTTAAAAAAACTTCATCAAAGCTAGAAGATGGGAAATAATTCATTTGTGAAATTGACAATCATACTATAAGAGATATATATATATATATATATAAAGATAAAAAATTATAACCCTAAGTACAGAAATCTTGACCTTTATCTAGAAATAACCCAGAATACTAACTGCAAGGAAGTGGAGGTATAACCTGTCAAACCTTTTAATAGATTAAAAAATCAGCTTGAAAAATATTTAGCAACCTTACCCATACTTGCTGATGATATCTCTTATGGAGGTAAGCCTCAGTATCTTATAGATCATGCCATTATTCCAATAGATCATATTTTCAAAGTGTCATCACATGTTACAGCTTGGTTCTTTCTGTTTAGGCAAGGTCTGAATGGACTTACACTAATTTCAACCTGTATTTCATTAAAAAAAAAAAAAAGATAAATGACCAGGCATGAGTTATTGTAAACCTTTGGTAAACTTTCAATTTTACAGTTTTAATTTTGTTTAATTTTTTTGGAGATGTGGTCTTGCCGCTAGGTGCAGTGGCATGTGCCTGTAGTTACAGCTACTCAGGAGGCTAAGGCAGGAGGATTGCTTGAGCCCAGGAGTTTGAGGCTGCAGTGAGCCGTGACTGTGCCACTGAACTCCAGCCTGGGTGATAGAGCGAGCCTTGTCTCTAAAAAACAAAAAGATAGATGGTCTTTAATTTTGTTTTCTACTAAGAAATTTTTGGGAGAAGGTAAACAGGTTTAAAAGAAATTATGGGCTGGTGTGATGACTCATGCCTGTAATCCCAGCACTTTGGGAGGCCAAGGGGGGCGGATCACGAGGCCAGGAGTTCGAGACCAGCCTGAACAACATGGTGAAACCCCATCTCTACTAAAAATATAAAAATTAGGCAGGCGTAGTGGTGTGTGCCTGTAATGCCACCTACTCAGGAGGCTAAGGCAGGAGAATCACTTGAACCCAGGAGATGGAGGTTGCAGTGAGCTGAGATTGCGCCACTGCACTCCAGCCTGGGTGACAAAGCAAGACTCCATCTCAAACAAACAAAAATAAATAAATAAATAAATAAATAAAAGAAATGATGTTGAATGCAATACTTTTCCAAAGTTCTTATTTGAGGTGCTCATTATGTTGGTGGATTGTTGGGAGACAGGAAGCAACTTCTCTGAAAAGGTTGCAGGGAGCCTCACTCCAAAGCAGTCATTTAGATAGTACCAAAATCCCTTTATGATGCGTGACAGTACAGAAACAGTTTCCAAGTTTGTTAATCCATCTGATTCTCATAACAACTATTAAGTAGTTAGAACAGACACTATTGTCCTGTTTTATAAGGTTCTAAAAGTAAACAAACATCCAAGAACACAGAGCTATTAAGTGGGGGAGGGAAGTTTTGAAATCTAAATTGTTGTGACTCCAAATCTCAAGTTCTTTTACAACTTTATAGTAAAATGTTCTAGATTCTTGTGTGTGCGTGCGTGTGTGTGTGTGTGTGTGTGTGGCGGGGGTGGGGTGGGGGTGGGGTTTAGAAGCAGTCTCAGTCTGCCTCTCTGTATCCCAGGCTGCAGTGCAGTGGCATAGTTCACTATAGCCTCAACCTCCCGGGCTCAAGCCATCCTCCCACCTCAACCTCCCAAGTTCTGGCAGTACAGGTATGCATCACCACACTGGCAGATTTTTTCTACTTTGTGTAGAGATGGTGTCTCACTCTGTTTCCCAGACCGGTCCTAAATTCCTGGTCTCCAGTGATTCTCCTGCCTTGGCCTCCCAAAGTGCTGGAAGCACAGGTGCGAGTCATACTGCACTCAACCTTTAGATCCTTATGTAAGCAAATGCTTAACTGCTACCAAATAGCGTCTTTAACTCTCACCAAATCACATTACTTGGTACTACAAGTGGTGTCATCCCTAGGTTACAAGGAAGTGTAGGGAAGACAGAGGCAGACTAAAGTCATGATGCTTATTGGTATCTTGGCAACTAGGTATGTGCTGTCACAGTTTTACCTCAAAGGAATAAACTTTAGTAAAGTTTAAATAGAGTAGGACCATCTGTTGCACAGTTTCTTCCCATTATCCTATCACCATAGCAACCTACATACCAAATAAGCAAAGTTGATTGGGAAAGATTACAAGAAAGTGTCAGTAAAGGCGGCCTTCATTCCTAGTTCCAGAATTATCTCAGGGTCTCAGCTGGTGCTCAGTCTTCCTGTCGCCTGGCACCCTGTGACGTTTAGCTCATATTTATCTTCAGCTGGACCCCTATACTCTCTCAACATTTGGCACCAAAGGGCTCTCCTGGATTTTTTGCGTGACTTTGCTAATACCCAGTCTTCATAGATAAGAACAATACCAACATTACATAAATACTACAGAACAAAAAACAGGAAAATAAAAAATTTCTTTTTTGTCATTGCAGAGATGGGCTCTTGTTATGTTGCCCAGGTTGGCCTCAAACTCCTAGGCTCAAGCAGTACATCCACCTTGGCTTTCCAAAGTGGTGGGATTACAGTTGTAAGACACCGTGCCTGGCCAGAATAATTTCTGTTCTAACAGATTGTACAGACTTTTCAAAATGGATTGTCAATTATCAATGAGTGATTTTTATGATAACTTAAAAATTTTAAGCGTTTATTAAGTGCCAGGCAGTATGCTAAGGGCTTTGCATAAATTATATCATTAATTATTTCAGTTACTTCAAGAGATAAGTATTATTATCTCTCTCATTTTACAGATGAGGAAGCTAAAACCACAAAGTTTAAGTAGCTGGTCCAAGCTCATTTAACCTGTAAATTATGGGGCTGAGGATTTCACCTAAGCTTCGAGAGGCATTTTGATCATAAAAGCACTGTTTGAGGAGAAAAAGCGTAGGGCATATGGGCCAAGAGGTGGCTGAAATAATTACTGACTTATTTCCTTAAGGCTAAATCTGATTTTATTTATACAAAGCGTCTAAGGTTTGAAAATTAACAAGAGAGACAGAAATAATAAGTGAGGTGATCAATATGTTAGTCAGCTTGATTTAATCATTTCATTGAATATGTATATCAAAATATCACATGTTGCACCCTGTAAATACATTCATTATTTGCCAATTAAAATATTTAAAATGCTGGGCATAGTGGCTTATGCCTTAATTCCAGCACTCTGGGAGGCTGAGGAAGGAAGATCGCTTGAGTTCAGAAGTTCAAGTTCAAGGACAGCTTGGGCAACATAGCGAGACCTCATATCTACAAAAATAAAATAAAGCTCTCTGGGAAAGCTGGCACATACCTGTACTCTCAGCTACTCAGGAGGCTGAGATGGGAGGATCATTGGAGCCTGGGAGGTTGAGGCTGCAGTGAGCTGTCAGTTGTACCACTGCATTCCACCCTGGGTGACAAAGCAAGACTCTGTCTCAACAACAGCAGCAGCAGCAGCAGCAACAATAACAACACAATTTGAAAAGAGAAAACAAGTGAGACTAAGATGAACCATAAACAGGCATTAATTTTATTAATATCGGGTAGCTGACCAAAGTATTTGCTGTGCTGATACATAAATGATTCTCTATGAGAGGATTCTTTTCTGCTGTGCAAATCAAATGCAAGAAACTTGCCAGAAGAAACAGCACAGTGTAGACCGTGTTACACAGTAGTTCCTTTGCAAGGCTGAAGTGGATAGGAGTAGACAGACCGATTTATTGATTTATTTTTAGATAACATGTTTATCTTTTTGTACTTGTGTTTCAATACAGTTAAGAAGGCCAATAAATAGTTGTCATGGGTATCCAGGTTTATAGGTCTAAAAGGCTTACAAATACATGCTTGTTATTTCTTGATTCATTTTGACCTGACAGCCATGTCAGGGATTTTTTCCCATGTAAAGGTACTGAAGTGGAAATAGCTGTATATCCTGTAGACACTTGGAGGACTGTTATTCAGGGGAAGAATCTTCCCATTTTCTCCTGTGAAGAGGTGGAAAGAGGTAGGGTTGCATCTCATACAGAAGCTTTGATGAATTCATCAAAAAACCTCTCAAATTGCTGGGATTACAGGCATGAGCCACTGTGCCTGGTCTAGACAGCAACTTCTATTGAAGCAGTAACGTACAGCAGCAGCAGAGGTACTGCTTCTTCTGGAGAAGGCCACCCCACAGGCAGTGTGCCCAGAGTGGCAGCTCAGAGGCAGTTCTGCAGTCATAGTTATACCCACTTTTAATTACATGCAAATCAAGGGGTGGATTACGCAGAACTTTCTAGAAAGAATGGTAACTTCTGAGTCATTGGATCATTGCCATGGAACAGGGCAAAAACTTCTGGACATTGCCATGGCAATAGTAAACTGACATTGCACACTGGTGGGCATGTCTTACAGAAGGGTGTTTTTACTTCTTCCCTTTTTTAGCTGGTCCTCAATCTGGTCCAGTGTTTGAGTATCACTCCAGAGTCCTGCCTCCTATCTCACCTTGTAGACAGCATTTCACATGCGTTGTCACAACTCGTTGTTGGAGGAATCAAGCATGTCCTTTGGGTTTCTACCGGGAGGGGACTGTACTAGGAGAGGGCTCTTGGAAGCTTGTGCCTGGTTACTTCTGGACCTCACTCATGCACCTTTTCCCTTTGCTAACTTTTCTTTGCATCCATTTACTGTAATAAATCTTAGCCATGACTGTCACTATATTTAGATTCCTAGCAAATCATTGAACCTGGGAGTGGTCCTGTAGATCCCTGACACAGCCTCCTTTACTAGATTTTTCTGAGTATTAAGTGTGATGATATTTGCATTATATTATAAGTAATAATAAACATTAATAAATGAAAGATAACATTATTATCTTAATGATAACATGGAAAATTTGAGTCATATGCTAAAAGACATGAGATGAAAAAAAAGCATTAGCTAAGCCCGAACTTTTCTGCACATTTTCCAAAGTGGATTTCCTTAAAATAACCACAAATTAGTGCAGAGCTTTTATGTACACTAGAACAATTAGGATGTCATATTATTGTCGGGACTCTTCTTCTTGCTTGAGTGAATGAAAACTTTATACATATGGGCTAGGTATATTCTGAGATATCTTCTGCTTGTAAGCAAAGGGGAGGAACATTGTACCATTCTGAGCCTTTGAGAAAATTTGCCTTACCCACATCCTGTGTTTAAAGAAAGGCAATGTATTAATACCTGGCAAGAGCCTGTTTGAGATAGAGGCAAGAAGACAACAGGATGTACTTTCTTCTTCTCAAGATAGAACCTCATGCCTGGCTAATCAACGAGAAAGTTTGATTTTTGCATGCCTTGGGAAAAAGCGATCATAGGTGGTTTCAGGAGGAGTATCTCCAGTGTCTCTCTCCCCGGGCTGGGATCCTACATGTAAATTGATTTACTTCTTCCTGGGTCACCCAGCTTTCAACCACCTTCACCATTATGTTTAGCAAAAATAGATGAAAATTTGAAAACGTGCATATTTTGATTACTGCTTCAGCTCATATACTTGGTGGCATGAAAGACTGCCAAGTTTGCATAGGACCTAGTGCAAGCAAAGGCTCTGCAGCAGGTCTGGACCCTGTCACTGGGCCATGTGATGCTGCAGGTACACTTGCATTGGAGGTATCAGTTGTGAGAAAAGATGCTATGTGTTCAGTGTGCAGATTAAAAAGAAAGAAAGATGCTATATGGATTTTGTGGCAAGTCCCAGTGGAGGAATCACAACTCAGGGCCTTGGGAATTTGGAGCAAAACTATGCCGTCTTTCTCAGCCGGGCATGGTGGCTCACGCCTGTAATCCCAGCACTTCGGAAGGCTGGAGGATCACAAGGTCAGGAGTTTGAGACTAGCCTGGTCAATACGGTGAAACCTTGTCTCTACTAAAAATGCAAAAGTTAGCCAGGCATGATGGCACATGCCTGTAGTCCCAGCTACTCTGGAGGCTAAGGCAGGAGAATCACTTGAACCCGGGAGGTGGAGGTTGCAGTGAGCCAAGATTGTGCCACTGCACTCTAGCGTGGGTGACAGGGTGAGACTCTGTCTCAAAAAAAAAAAAAAAAAAAAAATTCCATCTCCAGTGGAGAATCATAAGCCTTTGGAAAAACTACTGCTGCCATGCTGCAAGGCTCTGGTAAAGACAGAAAGCCTGTCAATGGTCACCAAGAGACCAGGCAGTGAAACTTCTCATTGTGATATGGGGCAAATCAACCAAGTTATAAGATAAGGGGACCCCAGCAGGCATTCATCCTAAAAGGAAGGTGCTGTGGAACCGAACATAAGCAGGACCAGAGGGCAGAAATAAGCTGCATGAGCAGCAGCCCAGATCCCCAGCGTACCTACCACTGTTTTCCCAGAGCCACTGTCTCATGGCTGAATGGGGGATTCTTCATGACAAACCTAAAAAAGAGAAAAATGTCTGAGCTCGCTTTGCAGCTTCGTCTGCCCTGTATGTGAGTGCAAGCTGGAAATGGATGGTAGCTTTTCTACAGTCTGCTCAAAGGTGGTCTTGAGAGAGAGTGGCAGGGGAAAATCCTCTCAATAAGTAGAGCTTTGAGAAGTGCACTTGGTTACCCACTTTGTGTGGGAAGAGAAGTAGCTTCAGGTTAGGATACATACAAACTCATGAGCAATGGCAAAAGGTCCGGTCAGTTGGTGTGGGACTTGCAGGGAAAAAGATCGAGGCTCTGGGGAAGAGGGATGTGGATAGACATAGGAGAATGAGCATGAAGTGCATCACATGTTAACATCCGCCAGAGAGCACCCTCAAAAGAGGCACTAATGTAGCCAAATGCCCTGGCCAGTTGACTGTTAGCCATTCCTGTCATTGGCCACCCCAGTGTTGGCATGATAGACACATGAATCAAGTGGCCATGGTAGCAGAGATTGAGGTCACTCATGGGACAAGCATTGTGGATTCCCATTTGCCAAGACTGCCACTACCAAACATACAGCTGCTGGCAACAGAGACTAGGGAAGACGTTGACTACATTGCACTGCTCTCATTCTGGAAGGACCAGCAGTTCATTCTCAGGAATAGAAATGTTTTCTGTGTCTGGGTTTGCCTTTTTTTGAAGTCTAGGCCTCAGGCAGAACCACTGTGATCTGTATCTCAGGACAGGGCTCCCAGGCCAGTGCATTCTTCCCTGGCCGATGCATTCTTCACTGTCAGACCCTGACATAGCTGGTAGTTAGAGACTCTCTACTGAATGCAAATAGAGACTTAAAAGGGGATCTGGGCAGTGGTACCTCTGTCTACTCTCTAGAATCAGCTTTATTCTGGTATCTTCTCCCCCACTCCCCTTCAGTATTCGGGTTCCCACTCTCTTTCCCTTTCCTTTTGCTCTATCCTGAAAATTCTTGGCCTGCCCTCCAGCTGACCATCTCCAGAGCTAAGTGCAGGAGAGTAATGGGAGAAATATTTTTTTCCCCATCTTCTTTCCTTTAGTGATTGCCGTATCTGAGCTGGGTTAAGTTTCAACAGGAGCTGAGTCAGACTTCAGTGATCATTCTTTCCATTTGCATAGCCCTTTGCAGTTCTCAGAGCTCTTTCAAATGCAGTTTTGAATTTTTTCATGATGTCTCTGTGGAAAACTTAGCATTATTTTTCATCTTATGAAGAATCTGAGGTCCAGAGAGGTTAAACAACTTACCCAGTCTATACATGTTTTGTTGTGAGACCAGGTCTTCTGAATCAAGGTCCAGGGCTTTGGTGGCTATATCTTAGCTACTGTCCCTACCTTGCACTGGGAAGATTGAGGAAAAGACAAGAAATTATTTGCACAAAAAAGATCAGAGCTAGGCCGGGCGCGTTGGCTCACGCCTGTAATCCTAGCACTTTGGGAAGCCAAGGTGGGTGGATCACCTGAGGTCAGGTGTTCGAGACCAGCCTGACCTACATGGTAAAACCTGGTCTCTATTAAAAATACAAAAATTATCTGGGTGTGGTGGTGGGCACCTGTAATCCCAGCTACTCGGGAAGCTGAGGCAAGAGAATCACTTGAACCTAGGAGGCAGAGTTTTCAGTGAGCCGAGATCTGCCATTGCACTCCAGCCTGGGTGACAAAAGCGAAACTCTTGTCTCAAAAAAAAAAAAACCAAAAGTTAAGAGCTAATGATGAGTGGATGATTGCTGTCTGGTTTCCAGGACATACCAGCTGGATGTTTATAACATACTGAGTAGAAAGAACTAGACTAAAGAATGCAATTTGATCCAAATAATCTTTGTGTCTATATTCTTCTCCTAGAGTCACCAAAAATCACTGGTTACTATTTGGAAATGGAAATAAGCATTCTTTCCTGTCCCTCAGCCTTCACTGCTATCCTCTGATGGTCTTCTCTTCACATAGCAGCTGGAGTGACCCTTCATAAAACATGAGTCAGATCAGAATACTCCCTTGCTGAAAACCTTTTGATGGCCTCCCACAACTCCTAGAAGACAACTTTTTTTTTGAGACAGAGTCTCACTCTGTCTACCAGTCTGGATGCAGCGTCACGATCTTGGCTCACTGCAGCCTCCACCTCCCAAGTTCAAGTGATTTTCCTGCCTCAGCCTCCAGAGTAGCTGGGACTACAGGCGCCCGTCACCACACCTGGCTAATTTTTGTACTTTTAGTGGAGAGGGGGTTTTGCCATGTTGGTCAGGCTGGTCTTGAACTCCTGACGTAAAGTGATCCACCTACTTTGGCTTTCCAAAGTGCTGGGATTACAGGCGTGAGCCACTGCGCTCGGCTGAAGACAATTTTAAGCCCTTCCTGTGGACTCCAAACCTTTACATGGTTTGACCCCAGGATACCTTCCATCTATCTCCCTACTCCATTGCTCCCCTACGTGCAACCACAGCAGACTCCTAGCTGTTTCTCAGACACATGGGATACATTCCTTTTCCAGGGCATTTGCATTTCTCTTTTTTTTTTTTTCCTGGAAAATGCTTTCCCCAGATGCTTGCACAGCTCATTCCTTCATTCTGGCGTCTGTTCAAATGTCTTTCTCAGCGAGACCTTCCCTCACTGCTCCCTGTGGCACAGCCTCCCGTTGCTCCCTTTCTGTTTACCCTGCTGTAGTTTTCTTTTGAGTATTTATTACAATACGACATTATGTAACATAATTATTTGTTTATCGTCTCCCTCCCCCACCTCCACAATAAAGTGAGCTCCACATGGCAGGCACTGTGTCTATTTTGTTCTTTGTTATGTCTTCAGCTTGCGGAATGGAGCCTGGCATATAGTGAGATTTCAATCTAGGTTTGTTGAATGAATGAATACATCTTCAGTTTTCTTTCTTTCGTTTCTTTGTAAGGAATCATGGACTCTTGTCCTTAATTCAACTCTTGGGACTGTGGTGAATTATTTATTCTAAAAGGTATTGTTGTAACTCAAAGTATTTATCAAAAAAAAAAATAACTTTTTTTTTTGAGACGGAATCTAGCTGTGTTGCCCAGGCTGGAGTGCAGTGGCACAATCTCGGCTCACTGCAACCTCCGCCTCCCGGGTTCAAGTGATTCTCCTGCCTCAGCCTCCCGAGTAGCTGGGATTACAGGCATGCACCACAATGCCTGGCTAGTTTTTTTTTGCATTATTAGTAGAGACGGGTTTCACCATGTTGGCCAGGCTACTCTCAAACTTCTGACCTGGTGATCTACCCGCCTCGGCCTCCGAAAGTGCTGATATTACAATCATGAGCCGCCGCGCCCGGCTGCCTCTTCCTTCTAATATCAAGTGCTCACTTACTTCAGCTCCCCTCAAGGTAGTCGGGATCCTCTGTGTCAAATAGAAATACACGGGCTTGACCTCCAAAACGTCCATGGCCAATTCTGCCTGTCATTACCAGCTCTGGTCATCTCTTACTGCAACTTATCTTAGGAATCCTTAGCATAGAGTTCATGAACTTCAGTGAATTCAAAGGATGGGCTCTGGGAGCTCCTGAATCTTCTGAATTGTGCCGGAATATGGTGCTCATTTTTTCTAGAGGGATGGGCCCTAGTTTTCTTCTGATTTTAAAGAGATCCATCACTTTCTATAGAGGTTAAGAACAACTCCTCAAATAGTTGTAATTGTCACCATTTACCACACCTCCATCCACTCTTTGAAGCCTCAAAACTGGGTACGAGCATTTTATGATATCAGAGTATTGACTGGCCAGGTGCGGTGGCTCACGTCTGTAATCCCAGCACTTTGGGAGGCCGAGGTGTGTGGATCACCGGATCACAGAAGTTCGAGGCCAGCCTGGCCACCACAATGAAACCCTGTCTCTACTAAAAATACAAAAGTTAGCTGAGCTTGGTGGCAGATGCCTGTAGTCCCAGTTACTTGGGAGGCTAAGGCAGGAGAATCCTTTGAACCTGGGAGGCAGAGGTTACAGTGAGCAGAGACAGCACCACTGCACTCCAGCCTGGGCAACAGAGCTAGTCTGTCTCAAAAAAAAAAAGAAATTGATTGGACAGAAGTTCAAAGCGTAGCAAAGTCCTAAAGTTCTCCTTTCTTTCCCTAAGAGGGTGTTACAACACGAAGAAATATGGTTACTGTCAAAGTTGGCTATGTATACTAAAGGATGAAAACCTAGGGTCATTCTAGCAATCCATCTCTCCTCCCAGACATCTCTAGTCATTTAGAGAATAATACGTGATATACATTCATGCGTATTTAAGCATATCTGTCTATCCATTCATCCAGTCATCTGTCTATTCATTTCTACATCCATCCATCCATTCCTACATTCCTATACCCATACAAAAAAACTCCCTATGGCAAATATTTCTCAAATGAAATATTTGTTAATGAAAAAATGTGTTAAGACAAATGAAATATTGTCTTAACACATTCTGCTTTTTTTTAAGATTTGAATCCCAGTGGTATAATTCCATTGTCAAGTCCACTGTTGTTCTCTTGTGTTATTTTATTTTATTTTTTTGAGGTAGTCTCACTCTGTCACCCAGGCTAGAGTGCAGTGACGTGGCATGATCTCACCTCATTACAACCTCCCCGTTTCAGGTTCAAGTGATTCTCATGGCTTAGCCTCCCAAGTAGCTGGGATTACAGGTGTGCACTACCACAACTCGCTAGTTTTAATATTTTTTTGTAGAGACAGGGTTTCACCATGTTGGCCAGGCTGGTCTCGAGCTCCTGGCCTCAAGTGATCCTCCTACCTTGGCTTCCCAAAGTGCTGGGATTACAGGCGTCAGCCACCTCATCTGTCCTTCCATGTTACCTTTAATGGAGTTCTGATCTTGGAAATTAAGAATAATGCCTCCACAGTTTGGGAGGCCAAGGCAGGTGGATCGCTTGAGCCCAGGAGTTCAAGACCAGCCTAGGCAACATAGTGAGATCCGGTCTTTACAAATTATCATGGCATGCTGGGCATGATGGCACCCCTGTAGTACCAGCTACCCTCCAAAGGATGAGGTGGGAGGATCACTTGAGACGGAGAGGCTGTAGTCAGTCATGATCACACCACTGCACTCTGGCCTAGGCAATGAAGTAAGAAACTTGTCTTAAAAAAAAAAAAGAAGAATGCCTCTAGTAACAATTGCAAAACACTGTCCAACGCCTTTTTTTTTTTTTCTTTTTTGAGACAGGGTCTCACTCTGTCATCCAGGCTGGACTGTAGTGGTGTGATCTTGGTTAACTGCAACCTCTTCTTTCTGGGCTGAAGGGATCCTCCCACCTCACCCTCCCAAGTTGCAGGGACTACAGGCATGTGCCACCATATCTGGCTAATTTTTGTATTTATTGTAGCCATGGGTTTTTGCCATATTGCCTGCAGTGATCTCGAACTCTTGGTCTTAAGCAATTAGCCCACCTCTGCCTCCCAAAGTGCAGGAATCACAGGTGTGAACCACCATGACCACCCCAACACACTTTTGAGGGTGGTTAATATTTATCAGTGAGAGTCAAAATAGAAAGATTTTTGCTTCTTCTTGAAATGAAAATAACTTCATTTTTCCTGTTTAATTAAGAATTGATGTAAAAATTCACACTTTACTAAGATTTTTTTAAAACTCAGTTTACATAGCCATACACATTTACTTTTAGAAAAATGGGATTATATTATACATGCTATTTTAGAATTTGCTTTTCTATTTCACATACGAAGAGTATCTTTCATTAAATAGACATTTATACCTTTTCTTTTCTTTTCTTTTTCTGAGACAGAATCTTGCTCTGTGGCCTAGGCTGGAGTATAGTGGCATGATCTCAGCTCACTGCAACCTCCACCTCCTGGGTCCCAGTTCAAGCAATTCTCCTGCCTCAGCCTCCCTAGTAGCTGGGATTACAGGCATGTGCCAGCCTGCCCAGCTAATTTTTGTGTTTTTAGTAGAGATGGGGTTTCACCATGTTGGCCAGGCTGGGCTTGAACTCCTGACCTCGTAATCTACCTGCCTCAGCCTCCCAAAGTGCTGGGATTACAAGCGTAAGCCACCGCACCTGGCCACATTTACATCATTATTTAATGGCTGCATAGAATCTATTGTATTGACAACAACCTTCCATTGCGGTATGTTGAGATAATTCCCCTTCACCTATTATTATAAACAATGTTGAGTGAACATCCTAGTGCAAACATCCATGTGGACTTCTTCGAATATTTCTATTGGATGTAGTCTGGGTCTTGTTCTCATTTTCTATAAAATAAGGAGTTGAACTGGATGATCTCTAAGGTTTCTTCGATCTACTAATTCAATTCTGGAAGATATCTTAAGTTAAATTTTATTTTCTTGCTTTTGTGTATATATATATATATGTATATATGTACCTTCCACATCCTAGGTAAGAAAATGTTTATGCTATTCTAAAAATTAAATATAAATTAAACAGCTGAGTGCAGTGGCTTATGCCTGTAATACCAGTATTCTGGGAGGCTGAGGCAGGCGAATCACTTGAGGTCTAGAATCCGAGACCAGTCTGGCCAACATGGTAAAACCTTGTCTGTACTTGTACTAAAAATACAAAAAAGTAGCCAGGCATTATGGCACGTGCCTGTAATTCCAGTTACTTGGGAGGATGAGGCAGGAGAATCACTTGAACCCAGGAGGTGAATGTTGCAGTGAGTCCAGATCGTGTTACCGCACTCCAACCTGGCCAACAGAACCAGACCCCATCTTAAAAAAAAAAAAAGATAAAATAAATAGGCGTGGTGCAGTGGCTCACGCCTGTAATCTCAGCACTTTGGGAGGCCGAGGCGCGTGGATCACCTGAGGTCAGGAGTTCGAGACCAGCCTGGCCAACATGGTGAAACCCCGTCTTTGCTAAAAATAGAAAAATTAGCTGAGTGTGGTGGCAGGTGCTTATAGTCCCACTACTCAGGAGGCTGAGGCAGGAGAATCACTTGAACCCGGGAGGCAGAGGTTGCAGAGAGCCGAAATTAAAATTGAACTCCAGCTGGGTGACAAGAGTGAAACTTCATCTCAAAACAAACAAACAAATTAATTAGTTAAACAAAAAGAAACCCAGACTTTTAGAGATCACTGGAGATTCTCTTGGTAATACGTTTTGTTTTGTTTTTGAGACAGGGTCTTACTCTGTCACCCCGGCTGCAGTGCGGTGGCGTTCTCACAGCTCACTGCCGCCTTAATCACCTCGACTCAAGCAATTCTCCCACCTCAGCCTCCAAAGTAACTGGGACCACAGGCAAACCGCCATGCCTAGCTAGTTTTTTTTTAATTATTATTTGTAGTGATGAGGTCTATGTCACCCAGGCTGGTGATATGTTTTAATATCAAATTATAGCTGTTAGTTACCTTTTGCCAAGCTTAAACCTGATATCGTTATGCAAATTTATTTAACAAATTTCACTTATTACCAGAGCATGTCTGAAACTTCTCCTGGAGAATATACTTTATGTATACTTTCAAGGCTTAACAGTTCAATTTTTCTCTATTCCTGTAAAAACAATTCTAGTTATTCTTGGAAAAGAGAAAGTTCAAATTGACAAAACCTTGGAATTACAGAGAGAGTTATGAGTTTTCTGTCTAAATTAAGGGACATTGTCCAAAATGACTGGCCTGTACTCTTCAATGTTCATGTCACAAAAGACAGAAAGTCTGAGAAACTTTCAGATTAACAGGGACTAAAGAGACATTACAACTAAATGCAATTCCTGAATTCTGCTTGGGTCTTGAATTCTGGATTTGGGGAAAATTTTATAAAGGCTGTCATTGAGCCAACTGAGTTTGAAATATGGACTGTGTGCTAAATTTTCTGAATTTGATGATTACGTTGTGGTTATGTTAAAAAAAATTCCTGTTTCCAAGAGTTACACACTGAAGTACTTGAGTGTTAAAGGGAATGACATCTGCCATTTATTTTCAAATAGTTCAGAAAATAAATCATGTAACTGTGAATACAAGAGAAAGAGATCAATTTAGAAAAGTAAATGTAGGCTGGGCACCATGGCTCATGCCTGTAATGCCAGCACTGTGGGAGGCCAAGGTGGGTGATTGCTTGAGTCCAGGAGTTTGAGGCCAGCTTGGGCAACATGGCAAAACTCTGCGTCTACAAAAAATATAAAAATTAGCTGGGCATTTTGGCACATGCCTTTAGTCCCGGTAACTTGAGAGGCTGAGGTGGGAGGATGGCTTGAGCCCAGGAGGCAGAGGTTGACGTGAGCTGTGATAGTGCCACTGTACTCCAGCCTGGGTGACAGAGTGAGATCCTGTTTCAAGAAAAAACAAACTACAAAAGTAAATGTGGCAAAGTGTTAAGAATTGACGAATCTGAGTGAAGGGTACACAGGGGTTTTCTGACTATTCTTGCAAATTTTGTAAGTTTGAAATAATTTCAAAATGAAAAGAAGAAAAGTTTAAAGGCGCTTTGAGAGCACATTTAACTTCTTTCTCCAAGTGGTGTGAAGTGGGATATGATCAAAGGCAATTACAGCTATAAAATTTCAGTCAAATGTGAGACGAGACCCTTTCCACGTCTTATGTCTCATACACCACATTATCTGTGCTGTGAAAGGGAATGAATGAAGGAAAAGATACAAATACGAAAATAAAATAGACAAATGCATTGAAGTGAAAAATAAAGAATTAGTGACTGTCTTCTCACAGATTAACTTTGTATTATAAAAAAATTTAAGTAAAAAAATAGAATAGTAGGCTGTGTGTGGTGTCTTACTCCTGTAATCCTAGCACTTTGGGAGGCTGAGACGGATGGCTCACTTGAAGTCAGAAGTTCGAGACCAGCCTGGCCAACATGGCAAAACTCATCTCTACTAAAAATATAAAAATTAGCTGAGTATAGTGGCTCCTGTCTGTAGTCTTAGCTAATCAGGAGGCTGAGGGACAAGAATCTCTTGAACCCGAGAGAGGAAGGTTGCAGTGAGTTGGGATTATGCCACTGCATTCCAGCCTGATGACAGAGTGAGACTCTGTCTCAAAAAAAAACAAAAGATAGTATAATAAACACCCACATATCCATAACCTAGAGTTAACAATTGCCAACATATTGCCATATTTATTTACTTATTTATTATTCATATATTATTATTTGCCAATGTATTTTAAAGTAAAGATCGGCTGGCGCAGTGGCTCACACCTGTAATCCCAGCACTTTGGGAGGCTGAGGTGGGTGGCTCACCTGAGGATAGGAGTTTGAGACCAACCTGGCCAACATGGTGAAACCCTGTCTCTACTAAAAATAAAAAAATTAGCAGGGTGTGGTTGCATGCACCTGTAGTCCCAGCTACTCGGGAGGCTGAGGCAGGAGGCAGGAGAATTGCTTGACCTGGGAGGTGGAGGTTGCAGTGAGCCGAGATCACACTACTGCACTCCAGCCTGGGTGACAGAGCAAGACTGTGTCTCAAAAAAAAAAAAAAAAAGTAAAGATATTGCCAGGTATGGTGGCTCATGTCTGTAATCTCAGCACTTTGGGAAGCCGAGGCAGGAAGATTGCTTGAGTCCAGGAGATCAAGACCAGCCTGGGCAACATAATGAGACCCCTGTCTCTACAAAAATTATATATAAAAAAAAATCAGCTGGGCATGGTGGCTCACGCCTGTGGTCCCAGCTACTTGGGAGGCTGAAGTGGAAGGATAGCGTGAGCTTGGGGGATTGAAGCTGCAATGAGCCATGATTGCACCAATGCACTCCAGCCTGGGTGACAGAATGAGACCTCATCTCAAAAATTAAAAAACTAAAGAAAGAAAATAAAGTATAGATGTCATGATCTTTTGCCCCTAATACTTCAGTGGGAACATCTAAAAACACACATTTTTTTCCTTCTTCTTTTTTTAAAATTTATTTTACTTTAAGTTCTGGGATACATGTGCAGAATGTGCACATTTGTCACATAGGTATACATGTGCCATGACGGTTTGCTGCACCCATCAACCTGTCATCTAGGTTTTAAGTCCTGCATGCATTAAGTATTTGTCCTAATGGTCTTCCTCCCCTTAGCCCCCACTCTCCGACAGGCCCTGGTATGTGATGTTCCCTTCCCTGTGTTCATGTGTTCTCATTGTTTAACTCCCACTCATGAGTGAGAACATGCAGTGTTTGTTTTTCTGTACCTGTGTTAGTTTGCTGAGAATGATGGTTTCCAGCTTCATCTATGTCCCTGCAAAAGACATGAACTCATTCTTTTTCATGGTTGCATAGTATTCCACGGTGTATGTGCCACATTTTCTTTATTCAGGCTATTATTGATGGGCATTTGGGTTGGTTTCAAGTCTTTGATATTGTAAATAGTGCTGCAATAAACATACAAAAAAACCACACTTTTTTTTTAATCTTTTTTCTTTTTTTTCCCCAAATAACTAAGTGGATTAAAATTTTTTTCTTTATATAACATCATTAACATTCCTAATATACTTTGAATATTTGTCCTCTCCAAATCTCATGTTAAAATTTTATCCTCAACTTTGGATCATGGGGGCAGATCTCTCATGAAGGGCTTTGTGCCGCCCTCATGGTGGTAATGAGTGACTTTTCCCTCTATTAGTTTCTCTGAGATCTGATTTTTAAAATGACCCTGGCACCTTCCTTCCCTTTTTCTTGCTCCCTGGCATCTTCTACCAGGAATGAAAACTGCCTGAGGTCCTCACCAGATGCAGATGCTCAGTGCCGTGCTCCTTGTGCAAGCTCCAGAACCATAAGCCAAATAAACCCCTTTTCTTTATCAATTACCCAGCTTGGTACTCTTTTATAGCAACCCAAAATGAACTAAGACAATAGCTAACAAGATGAACAATAATTCCTTAAAACACCTCATTCCTCGTCCAAATTGAAATTCCCCCATTTGATCCCAAATGTGTCTTCCATTGATCACCTCAAATCAAGATCCAGTCAAAGACTACATGTTGCACTTGATTATTGTGTGTCTTAAGTCTCTCCTGTCTCAGACAGTCCCCTTCCTTTCTCTGGCCTTTAACTATTTTCCTCTTGTAACCAGCAAATAATCTGGGGTGGCAGGGTGGGGAGGGTGTCAACAGGAAGTTTGACTAAGGTTGAGTCTTTATGTATAACATGGGCTAATCATACAAAAATATTTTACTTATTTGTTTATTTTTGAGACAGGGTCTTGCTGTGTCACCCAGGCTGGACTGCAGTGGTGAGATCTTGGCTCGCTGCAACCCCCACCTGCCAGGTGCTAGCGATTCTTGTGCCTCAGCCTCCGGAGTAGCTGGGATTACAGGCATGTGCCAGCATGCCTGGCTAATTTTCTTTTTTGTATTTTTAGTAGGGATGGGGTTTTGCCACGTTGGCCATGGTGGTCTCCAACTCCTGCCTTCAAGTGATCTGCCCACCTTGGCCTCCCAAAGTGCTGGGATTACAGACATGAGCCACTGCACCCAGCCCAAAAATGTTATTTAAAAGCCACCGATGTTTGTCTTTCCTAGAAAAAAACTGAATATGAACATGGCAGTCAGCATTATTTTTATTATTTTCTCCAGCAGAATGACTTTACCACTTTCAACTTGAGGTTAGCACAAGATACGACGTCTAAGTACTTCCAAAAGAGAGGGGAGCAAGGGAAGAAAAGTCCTGTTAGGACCTAATAATCCCCTTGCTCCCCTCGAAATCCAAATCTCAATCTAAATCGGTGATACTAACTTTTAAAAGCAAAGCGGTGCGTAAGTGACGTGAGTCCCCTCTCGCTCCCCACCGGCTCCAAACAACTTGAGCCTTGACCCCAGACCTGCCCGGGGGGCAAGGAAGAGCCAGCAGCAGGTCAGGACGGTATGTGACATGCTGGCACAAACACCCATTGTCCCACCTCCGCCCTTTCCACCCTCCGTGCGTCAGCGCCCCTGCAGCACATGCCGTGAGCAACTGTGCTGCTGACTGTGTTATTTCCTGTCACGAAATGAAATGTGTAAATGAAAGTACAAAAGAATGGAGGGATGACTGGTGGCCCCGTCACACTGATGACACCTAGGGCCTGGCTGTAGGAAACATGTGTGGCTGGCTTCCCTGCCTCCGGACGCCCGAGCGTTCCCAGCCTGAGCAGCTCCATCTCTGAGTGATGCGCTGTCTAGGCTTGGAAGGTTCTGCTCCTTTGGCCACACCAGGTGTGGGCATCTCTTGCCTCCTGATTTACATTTGTTTTTCAGTCTGCCACAGTTGAATCCCTTTAGCTGTTCACATTGTACTGAGATTATCCGGCCATGGATCTCTGTGCTGAAAGGGATGTCATTGGCACCAGCACCCACCCAATAATAGTGGAATGTCCTTGTCACTATTGCTTATATGCAGTTGGTGACGTGGTTAAGAGCTAAGACTCCCTTGGTTCAAATTCCTGGCACCTATTGGCTGTATAATCTTATACAAATTACTTAATTGCTTTTAGTTTCCTCATCTGTAAAATGTGTGGGTCAGCAGAATGAATATCTATCTGTGAGACACACACAGCAGTGTCTAGCTCATAGCAAGCATTCTGTAAGTGTTCCTATCTGCATGTAGCTGTCCGGCCTCTTCATAAACACATCCAGGGATGGAAGACTCCCTAGCTCATGAAGCAAGACATTTAATCTATGGTCAATTCCAACAATCAGATGCAGCTCCTTATATTATGCAATTATTATAGGGAAAGAAGGAAATGTAGTGCTAAAAATATACTGGGTCTTGTGGTAGATTTTTTGGCTACCTTCCTGTAACCTTGTGGAATTATTTATCCCCATTTTATCGATTTTCTTGTGGCAAAACTGAAACACAGAGGATTTGGGAAATTTGCCCAGAAACAAATAGTGAGTAGATGGTTGAGTCAGGATTGGAACTTGGGCTTCTTAGACTGCAGTGTCTTCAGATATTGGAAGATAGTAGTCATTTCCTACTTGACACTTTACTTTTTCACAGTGGTTGGCACATAGTATGCTCTCAAATGATAGACATTGTGATCTATTTATTTGTTTTGTTTTTTGAGACAGGATCTTGCTCTGTTACCCAGGCTGGAGTGTGGGGGCACTACCATGGCTTACTGTAGCCTTGACTTCCCAGGTTCAAGGGATCCTGCCACTTCAGCCTCCTGAGTAACTGGGACCACAGGTGTGTGCCACCACCCGAGGCAAACTTTTATATTTTTTTGCTGGGCACGGTGGCTCATGCCTGTAATCCCAGCACTTTGGGAGGCTGAGGTGGGAGTTCAGGACCAGCCTGACCAACATGGAGAAACCCTGTCTCCACTAAAAATAAAAAGTATATATATATATTAGCCAGGCATGGTGGTGCATGCCTGTAATCCCAACTACTTGGGAGGCTGAAGCAGGAGAATTGCTTGAACACAGGAGGTGGAGATTGTGGTGAGCTGAGATCGCACCATTCCACTCCAGCCTAGGCAACAAGAGTAAAAGTCTGACTCCAAAAAAAAAAAAAAATGTGTATTTTTGGTAGAGATGGGGGTTTCACCATGTTGCACAGACAGACTGGTCTTGAACTTCAGGCAACCTGCCTCGGCCTTCTATAGTGTTAGGATTACAGGCATGAGTCACTGTGCCTGGCCATGATTGTTAGTTTCTACAATAATTTATGTGTTGTCAAAGCCCTTTTAAGCTATCCCTTCTTTTTTCTTCTTGCTGAGGCAGGCTGCTTATAACATTTTCCTTTACTTACCTATATAAAATGTATCCCACAGAAACAATGACTCCCCAGGTAACGAAGCATTTGACAAGGGTCCCTTATGAAGTTCCTTTCTTCTGTGGTACAGGAAGTTTTGGAGTCAAGATTCAGTCTTTTTTTTTTTCTTTTTATGAAACACAGTAAATGGAAAAGGATTCAGTTTTTTACCAAATCTAAAAGGAATTTCTTTTTGTATTTTTTTTCTTTCTTTTTAAATTTAGGGACAGAATCTCATTCTGTTTTGCTCAGGTTGGATGGAGTGCAGTGGCATGATCATAGCTCACTGTAACCTTGAACCCTGGGCTCAAGAGATTCTCCTTTCTCAACCCCTGAAGTAGCTAAGACTACAGGCATGCACCACCATGCCCAGCTTGTTATTTTATTTATTTGTTTATTGAGAGAGAGTCTTGCTCTGTTGCCCAGGCTAGAGCGCAGTGGCCCGATATCGGCTCACTACAACCTCCCCCTCCCAGGTTCAAGCAGTTCACCTGCCTCAGCCTCCTGAGTAGCTGGGATTATAGGCACCCACCACCACACCCAGCTAATTTTTGTATTTTTTAGTAGAGACGGGGTTTCACCATCTTGGCCAGACTGGTCTCAAACTCCTGACCTTGTGATCCACCTGCCTCGGCCTCCCAAAGTGCTGGGATTACAGGTGTGAGCCACTGTGCCCGGCCAACTATTTATTAAAAAAAATTTTTTTTAGAGATGGGGATCTTGCTATGTTGCCCAGACTGGTTTCCAACTCCTGGGCTCAAGGAATCCTCCTGCCTTGGTCTCCCAAAGCACTAGGATTACAGGCATGAGCCATCACATCTGGCCTGCATTTTCACTAGGATCACTTTTCTTCCTGAAGACTCAGAAAAAAAAACAATTAAATACGATATGCATTTATTCAAACCCTCCATCAGATGCTTGGCTTAGCCTCCTCTTGAACATGGCCAGGATGGAATGCTCCTGAGGCAGCCTATTTCATTTTGGATAGCTCTTATAATTGGCTTTATTCATTTATTTATTCAATGAATATCTACCTAATGAGAGCTGAAATCTGTGTGTCAAGCACTGAGCTATACAGTGGGGATACAATGGGAAATGAAAACAGCAAACTCTTCAAAAGACTGAACTGTAGTCTGCATAGATTGATCTTCTGACTACTGCTATCACTTCTGCCCTCTGAAGCAACAGAGAAAAGGTTAATTTCTGCTCCCCACAATAGCTCTTCATATATTTGAAGATGGTTTTCCAGTGTCCTGTGTGAATAAGATTTTTTTCTCCAGGCTTTTCATGTAAAGGTAGCATTTTCTTTAATATTGCAGATGATTAAACGCTGATGAAAGAAAATAGGCCTTATCTACTTTCTCTGAGACTCTTGTTTCCTTATCTGTGAAATGAGGATAATTATACCCAACAGGTGTATAACTACCAGGCCTGGTAGTTACTTTTATACTACAAGGAGCTGAATGAGGGAGAAGAGTCAAGTGTTCAAAAGGTAAAAGGTAACTTAAAGCCTGAATTTGGCTTCTCATCTTTGACAAAAGGTATGTCTCAGCTACTATTTTAAATAATTACCTACAGTTTGAAATTCAGTCTTTCAGATTCACAGTCTGCATATCTGGCCTCAAAGGGGGCTTCCTTGTTCCCTGTTTGCAGCACTCAGTCCATTTAGCCCCCTCCTCACATGTTCTGGCTCTCTTTATATCCCAATGTATGGTTCTTGGCAGCAAATATTAGTATATTTTTCTCAACACATCATTTGTTTCTTTCACTGGTTCAAGTTACAGCTTACAAATATGTCTTTTCACTTAAGTGTGGTTTTCTAGGTATAGTTTGGATCTTAGCTATTTACTACTCTAATTTGTCTGCTAAACAGGAAAAGCATAGTTTCAACTCAAATCATAAACGAAGGGATAATTTTTTTTTTTTTTTGAGACTGAGTCTTGCTTGTCATTCAGGCTGGAGTGCAGCGGTGTGATCTCGGCTCATTGCAGCCTCCACATCCAGGGTTCAAGTGATTATCCTGCCACAGCCTCTGGAGTAGCTGGGATTATAGGCACGTACCATCACGCCCAGCTAATTTTTGTATGTTTAGTAGAGATAGGATTTCACCATGTTGGCCAGGCTAGTCTCAAACTCCTGACCTCAAGTGATTTGCCCACCTTGGCCTCCCAAAGTGCTGGGATTACAGGTGTGAGCCACCACATTTGGCTGATAATTTTCTCAATACATACAGAGCTTTTGCAAATCAATGAGAAAAAGAACAACAGCTATGTAGAAAAATGAACAAAGAATATGAACCGGTAGGTCACAGATAAGGAACTACAAATGACTCTTATAAATGTAAAGAGACATTCACCCTCAATTATTACTGGAGAAACACATGTTGAAGTTATTATATCACTTTTTCCTATGACAAAGATAGATGTTTATCTATATTTCTGTCTATATATGTGTATATCTGGTTATATTTACTGCAGGTGAGGCAACAGGAAAATAGATATTGTCGTATATTGCTCTTGGGAAAACACGTTGGCATGACCTCTGAGGAAGACTGACAATCACCCATCAAAATCCTTTGTTTAGGTCAGAGTCTCTCGACCTTTGCTCTTGACATTTTGGGCCAGATAGTCCTTCATCCTGTGCATTGCAGGATGTTCAGCGGGATGCTTGGCCTCTACCCACTAGATGTCAGCATCCCTCCCCCAGAGCGTGAAATCAAAATTGACTAGAAATTGCTAAATATCCTCTGGAGGACAAAAATCACCTCCATTTAAGAAGAAGGGCTGGGGCCGGGCACGGTAGCTCATGCTTGTAATCCTAGCACTTTGGGAGGCCAACGCAAGCGGATCACTTGAGGTCAGGAGTGGCCAACGTGGTGAAACCCTGTCTCTACTAAAAATACAAAAATTAGCCAGGCGTGATGGAGTGTGCCTGTAATCCCAGCTACTCGAGAGGCTCAGACAGGAGAATTGCTTGAACCGAGAGGCAGAGGTTTCAGTGAGCCGAGATTGTGCCACTACGCTCCAGCCTGAGTAACAGAGTAAGACTCCATCTCAAAAAAAAAAAAAAAAAAAAAAAAAAGAAGGCAGGAGGCAGGATGAGATTTTATCTTACTGCATACCAATGACTCTAACCTTAGTGGTTTAAAACAATCACTCTTTTATTTGCTTATGGGGCTCAGCTGAGCATATCCTCTGCTGTTCTTGCCAGTGGTTGGTCAAATGGCTGCATTTATTGGTGGGGCAGGTGGGGCTAAACTCAGCTGGGATAGTGAGATGGTTGGCTCTTCTCTCTCTGGTGTCTCTGGTCCTTTCTTCCCACATAGGGGCTGTCAGTATGTAAGTATTGAAGGCACAACACTGTCTCCATGCGGTCTCTTCAGCAGGTTAGCTGGCTTTAACATGACAACCCAGGGCTTCCGAGGACACAGCAGTGGAAGCTGTCTGGCCCTCTTAAAATTGTTGCTGATTTTTAACTAAGTGATTTTTCTACATTTCTATATAAAGTGGAGAGTCTGTCTGGAAAATTATTGGATCTTTAGAACTTCTTTTGTTTTATTGTGGTATCTGGATAAGAGTAGTTCAAGCAGAAATGATGCAAAAAGTTTGTCATTGACCTCTGCTGGGTCCACAGTGTTTCAAGCCTTGATTCCCTGGTCCTCAAGCCTTAACCTGCCCTGATTCTTCCTTTTCTTTTTTTCTTGAGACAGGGTCTTGCTCTGTCACCCAGGCTAGAGTGTGGTGATATGATCATGGCCGCACTGGAGCCTCAACCTCTTGAGATCAGGTGATCCTCCTTAACCTCCTGGGTAGCTGGGATTACAGGCATGTGACCCCACACCTGGCTAATTTTTTGTAGCGCTCTCACCATGTTGCCCAGCCTGCTTTCGAACACCTGGGCTCAAGCCATCTGCCTGCCTCTTCCTACCAGAGTGCTAGGATTACAGGCATGAGCCACTGCACCTTGCCCAGTCTCTTTTTTCTCATCATCTTAACTTATCTCACTTTTTAAATTCCTGACCTCAAGGCCAACATTTTTTAGATGTTAGCTTACCTCTCACTTTCTTAGAGATGTCTTTCCTGACCACGTCACCTTAAATAAGCTTTTCAGGATCCCCTTCCCAACTCCTGTGCAAGTGCTTTTGAAGCCTGTGCTTACATCATTCTTCTATTGTTACAGTGGCCAAAGCAAGTCACATGGCCAAGTTCAGAGTCAAAGTAGGAGAGGACCTTACTACAATGTAAATATTTGGAAATGTGTGTATGAAAGGCCATTGATGTAACTTCTATCCCACTTATTACTGATAATTTTGTTTATTTCCCTTATTAGCATCTGTATAATTATGCGTTATTGGTCAGTTTCCTTTTATTAGTGGGACAACCCCCTACTAAAGCGTAGGGGTTTTGCTGTCTTATTCGGCTTTCAGAATCTATCAGTGTTTGTTACATAGGCCAACAATAAATATTTGTTAAATAAATGAGCTCTGAGTTTTCTATGTTGTGTTTACCTCATCTACAAAAGACCCTGTGTTAAGACAATCATGGAAAGGGTTGAAATTCCTTCCCTTCTTTTTAAAGCACCATGTATATTTTCACAACAGTTTTCTGAAAACAGTGCCTCAATTTAATCATGTAGAAAATTGTTATATCCAAATGGACTATAAAATCGGATTTTTCTACTTTTGGCATGAATGGCCTTTTTCCATTGTATTCTTAGAAACAAAAAGTAGTTGATGATTTTTGTTAGTTTGCTTACATTATTTCAAGTAACTTTTTTCCAGCTTTATTAAGGTATAATTGACAAAAATTGCATGTTCAAGGATACAATGTGATAATTTGATATATGTATACATTTTGAAATGATTACCACAATCAAATTAATCAACATACCTATTATACATGTTGTAATCCAGGTTATCTTTCAAAATAGTCTTATGTTCATCCCTTACTTTTTAAAAATTTTAGAGATGGGGTCTTGCTGTGTTGCCCAGGCTGGAGTGCCATGATGCTGTCACAGTCACTGCAACTTTGAACTCCTGGGCTCAGCCTCTCAAGTTGCTAGGACTACAGCTGTGCACCACCACATATGGCTAATTTTTTATAGAGTCAGGGTCTCACTTTGTTGCCCAGGCTGGTCTTAAACTCCTGGTCTCAAGTGATCTTTCTGTGTTGGCCTCCCAAAGTGCTCGGACCATAGGTGTGAGCCACTGTGCTCAGCTTATGTTCATTTCTTCAGAGAGAAGTGTAGAAGTGTCCAAAAAAAGATTTGTGGAATTGAGCTGGACTGATGATAACCTTTGACATGTTAACCGTGTGTTTTCAAATCCATGGTGAGCTCAAGTTTCCTAAAGAGCTCCTTTGTCATCTAGGTGGCTTCGAAGAGATCTATTTATTTTTTCTTGTACTTTACTCAGTTTTGAATAATAACGATGGAAAATTTAGAGAGCTTTGATATAATATACTTTGGGGGAATTTGGACAGCTATGTATTTACGCAACTAAGGTACTCCTAAGCTTGCCTTTCCTTTCTAATTATGCTCCTTTGAAGATTACACAGGATTCTTAATCTTTCTAGGTAGAACAGGTTTATACCTCTTTGCTGGTTGCCTGGAAGGAACAGGAAGGAAGAGATAAAACCCGGGAGATAATCCATGATTTCAGGATGTTGGTATTATTTCAAATTAAAGTCTATATTCATAACCAGCTTTCTCAATTCTTATTCAAATTCTCTATATAAACTCTTCTGGTACATATCCATATGTGAATATAATGAAAATACACTACATTTCTTGTGTGTATTTCTTCAGTTTACACAGATCATGCAAATTTGTAGGTACTAATCCAGCAAATTTATAAGGTACTAATGGTAATACTGCATATATTGTAGGCATGCTATAAGCAATTTTTTTTTTTTTTTTTAGACAGTCTCACTCTATCATTCAGGCTAGAGGGCAGTGGCACCATCATGGCTCACTGAAGCCTTGACCTCTGGGCTCAAGCACATCAGCCTCCTGAGTACCTGGGACTACAGGCACGCACCACCACATTTGACCCAGAATACCTTTTTTTGAGACAGAATTTCACTCTTGTTGCTCAGGCTGGAGTGCAATGGCACAATCTTGGCTCACTGCAACCTCCACCTCCTGGGCTGAAGTAATTCTCCTGTCTCAGCCTCCCAAGTACCTGGGATTATAGGTGCATGCTACCACGCCCAGGTAAGTTTTGTATTTTTAGTAGAGATGGGGTTTCACCATGTTGGCCAGGCTGGTCTCAAACTCCTGACCTCAGGTGATCCACCTGCCTTGGCTTCCCAAAGTGCTGGAATTATAGGCGTGAGACACCATGCCTGGCCTCAACCTAGAAAATCTTAATCCACAATAAGTTACAGAAGCAACTTTATTCTAGCTAAGTGACCTCAGGCAACTCATTTCTCTTTTCAAGGACAGTGT